>JASDQU010272105.1:0-13814 GCA_032191745.1 Picea mariana
TAAATTGCTTACTTAAACTTAATATTTATTGCCAGATTTATTTACGCAAGTATGCACATAGCTTGCAAATTATGAAATCTATACTTCTTAAAAGCTTCAGAAATTAAGTAAATTGGCACATAAATTAGGTAAATTAGTAGAATTATATTGTCTTTTAAATTTTGGTTGTTACAATCACCCTCCAAAAGAAGTGTGGGATTGACTGAAGATTGCATCAGAAAGGTAACTTACTTAGGCTTGTCACTCTCTAAGGGAAGAGTGGGATCGACTGAATATTGCATCGACACAACCACTTCTTCAACCATTGGTTGAATAGGATGCGAGACAACAAGGTCAAGAAATGCATCGCCCCCAAAAATAGGTGTGGTGTCGGTAAAAGATTGCATCGACATGACCGTTGGTTGAACAGGATGTGAGACCACAAAGTCAAGGGATGCATCAGCCCCTAAAGGAAGAGGGGTTTCAACCAAGTATTGCATCAACATGACTATTGTATCAACCAAAGAAGGTTGGCAAGCCAAAGATGACTCAGAACCCGAAGGGCCCCCAGGAAAGGACCATGCTTCTTGTACCACAACAGTAGCAGGTCACAAAAAATTAAGATGATATCCTTTTCAAATCCTACAAAGAAACTTGGGCTTACGTCTTACATGCCTAGGCTTCTCAATTGTATGAATTCCCCCAGCATGACTTGTAGTTGTTTGTGACATGCTCCCAGCATGACTTGCAGAGGCTAGTAGCAAATCCCCAACATGACTGGAAGAGGTTGGTGATGAATCCCCAACATGACTAGTAGAGGTTGGTGATGTATGTGTAGTGTGACTAGCGATGACTAGATGTATGCCCCCAGAATGATTTGCAGTGGCTGGTTGTTGGTCTTTAACATGACTAGCAGAGGTTGTTGACCCATCTCCAACATGACTAACAGAGGATGGTGATATAATGTGAGTATGTTGATGACCCTCACAAGACGTAGTCGAGGAAGGTAGGTTCCAAGGATCACTAAAATAGGAAGTGCAGAAAGGATTGGACCTTCCATTTGAGACAGACCTACTGGACATAGAGTAAATGTGGTGAATTGGTGCTGAGAAGTCAGAAAGTACCCATAAGGGAAGAATACATTATGACACTGATATTCTCAGTTGTCAACTGAGAATTGTCGATCACAGGGATTGTTGGTCCAAGAGATGCATTAGGACTAGATTACCCAAAGGATAATTGATCAATCATCACAATCTTCCCTTCATGAGGAAACCAAAGAGTACGGAAGATGGATGACATGACATAGATCATGGCATAAGTCCAATTGTGACCTAGTAACAAGTTTAAATAAAGAGGCGCATCAACTACATCTACTTCCACCTCTACCGTCTTCCAAACTAACTGGACCGGAAAGGCAAGGAGAATACTGTTAGGGCGGAAGGAATGACCGTCAAAAGAAGTCAACATGTTCGATCACTTGGAAAGAGTTGGAGAACCAATATATTTCCAACAAGCCAGGGACATCACACACGTAGCAGCACCTTCATCAACAACTGGACGTTTGATGGTATACTTTGAGTACTCCATGTGGATTTGGAAAGCCACATGGTAAGGCAAGCGAGGCTTAACATCTGTGATGTCAAACTTGAGAATTTTTTAGACAGTGGGTTCTAGAGATCCTAAAGTAGAGAATAAGGTATTCCTCTGTGAAGGACACTTCTAGAGTACCTCCAAAGTTGACATCGCACAAGGGGTTTCAACCAGGTCCTCAACAATAAAGTAGTTATGGGAAGCTCTAGCATTTGGATTATGGGTAGAGAGATTAAGTACTCCTTTCGAAATATAAGGTGGTGTCTCTAGTTTCTCAATCTATAAAGTCATCTCCAGAGGAGGAGGAGGAGATTCTAGACCAGGATTAGTTTGTTTAGAACTATAGTCTTGAGATTGAGTGGCTACATCAATTTTTGCATCGACCATATTGATACATAAATGGTCATCGTCTTGCAACTGCTGGTTTTGACCTCCACTAGCCACATTTCTGGCATTTGAGGAGCTCGAGGCAAAGTGCTTATTATGTGGGAATGGATTCGTCAGCACAACGAGCGATTGAGCTTATAGCCTTGTATCTTCTGCAAGTTTGGGGCACAAATGGGTAAGGTGATCATTTGTGCAAAGGTTACAGGGAAACTTCAACTTACATCTTTCTCATTTTCCCTCTCCATCATTACTAACCATCTTCTCATTATTATTATTGTCCTTGGGTTTATTACCATTTTTCCCACCCTTATGGTTATTGCGTCCTTTCTTCTTATTCCCTCCTGGTTGCTGGTTACCATTTGGGTTGGTCGACGATTGCGTGGAGTGTACATCCGTCAACTAAGTGGGATTGGAAGACACAGACGAGGCTAGTCCTCCTATATACTGGCTTAAAGACAACTCTTTCAACTGGTTTGTCACCGACTCTGTGGACTTTACATTAGCGGAACCTACAATGCCATCGGCATGAGGTCTGGCATTTTTCCTAGGGTCGTAAGTAGACCATGGTGCTTCAATAAGAAGGTGGTATAACATCCTAGACTGAGCATATATCAAGTCTAATTGATCATCCCTAAAGATTTCTTCTTCTTCATTGGTAACCCCAGAAGTAGCAACATCCTTCGAGATAGGAGGGTGAAAATACTTAAGAAACCATTATAAAAGAAAGTTCAGGGGTATAGGGATGTTAATCAACCTCTTCCATCTACACCACTCCTGGATATGATCTGAGATATTAGTGGCATTGTCCTAGCATAAAGTAGATAACAGTTCTAAGCCAACATCATAACAAATGGGCAACTAGAAGTGATTAAGAAAGACCATTACCAATTGAATAAACGTCCCATATGCCCCCTTGGGTAGCTCAATATAACATTTCCCAGCAACTCTAATGAGGATGCGTTGAAATAACCTCAAACAAATAGAATCATCATTAATGGAATTTGATGAGCACCAAAGGTGAAAGGTAGTGACGTGATCACCAGGATCCTCTCAATTCTTTCCCTCAAACTTTGAGATGTCCGAAGGAAGTTTGGTGGGGACCAGGGGCCATGCAAGATCATGACTCATAGGGTTGTTCATTAACTTAGCCAAATCTAGAAGGGGTTGCGACATCTGGCCCCAAACTCCCAGGAAAGATTGTTCTTGCATATTTGGAGGCCATCCAGGGTTCTGGTAAACACCATGGCCCTATTCGGCATTATAAGTCCCTCCTCCACGCTGATTCATATAAGGTTGGTTGGGCATCATTCCAACATGAATTTTCTGTTGAGGGTTATAGAAATTTCCCCCAATTGGATTGGATCCAGGTTCAGGGTTGCCTAAAGTGTGAAACTAACCTCCCCTAGGTTGGAAACCGAAGGATAGAGGTGGATTCATCATGCAAAAAGTATTGGTCAAAATCTTCACTGAGGAGGTAGGGTTGTAGGATGGAACTTGAGCTGAAGCTTGTCCGCGAGGTTGACTATTCCACCCAGAAGTAGGAGGATTGGACCCAGGGTTAAAAGCAGGGATACCCCCCATATTAGGAGTCATTTGAGGGATTTGAGATCCACCAAATGAAAAAGGAGTGTAGAGAGGTGTACTTCCCCCAAGCGTAATTCTAGCATTAGGGCCAACAATTGGGATGGAGTTCAAAAACTTCAAAGTGAATTTAGGCATACCATAAGAAAATGGACTAGAAGACATAGGAATGGACTGAAAATTGTATCCTGGTGAGTGACCAAGAGACCCAAATGGGTTTGAGGTGGTAGCTTGAGAATTAACTATAGGTTGGTCCATAGCAATGATAGGTACCTCTGGCACTACAACCATAGAGGTTGCAGGAGTCGAAGGGGTGCCATTAACTATAGTGGGTATGGGAGTCGAAGGGCTCCCAGAATTCTGAAGACTATATTCAGTACTCATCCTTGTAGATTCACAAGTCTAAACGGTGGACGTATGTGTACCACGTATAATAACTCTACGCCTTTTAGAAGGCAAGGACATGAAATCTGGTGGTAACTATAACAAATGATGAGACCGATGGGAAGTCTGGTCCGACTCCACGATGAATTAAGACTCTAAAGATAAAAAATATATCCTAAGGCCAACAAGTAAGCAAAGATCACACTAAAATTCAAACAACCAATATGAATGCAAATGGGGTAAAGTGGTTGAGTGGCCTCCCTCCCTAAAGAAGGTATGTCTCACCCAAGAGGGGCCTGAGACTCCCTGCTAAATATCGGAGGAAATAGAATCCGTTATAAGGGCCCTCATGGGCTTAACAACCAGTTGGTCAGATCCCTCGTAGAGGTAGTCTTCCATAAATTTTGTGTGTTATCCGACCCTTATCTGACCCAGGGTACCTGTAGAATAACCCCTGCAAGTAACCTATGAGACACCTAAGTCAAGAAAATAATAAACCACTATATAATCAATGTATAGATGAGTAGTTGTAAGTCAGGTCCATTGTATGGGAAGGGTAGAAAATCCCAAAACCTTGAAAACACCACCTCACATGGAGGTAAAGGCACTAACAAGATCCCCAGAAATATATTTGATGCTAGGAAGGTATCAAGGGGATATCCCTTCAACCAACTTCGTGCGACCTCATGATTAACTCTGGTGTGAGTGAAATGACCTGATCTTACCAATTATAAAACAGATTTCTCCACTCCCTAACTCAGACACACATGTTGATTTAATTGCCTTGAAGAATTTTACTCAGAAAATCCTATTCCAAGGCACTAAATCCTAGGCTAGTTTGTGCACCCTAGAAAATAAAATTGTTACTAATAAATTTTAAAGTATAGCGTTGATTTTATGGTCATGTTTACTAAAAAGGTATGGTAATGAAACTCATGGTGTTATGACTCTGCAATAAAAGTAAATATGCAAGTAATGCAAATTCCTAACTTTAACTTTTGATGAATGATATGCTCCTAAAAAAAATGATGCAATTTTCAAATTCAAATCTGCAATTCCGAAGTAAAGATGCAATATTTCACTATATGCACTAATACAATGATAGATATTCAAAGAAAAAAATTCCAAGAAATGCAAAATGGCTATTTTTTTTGTATTTTCAATGTATCGAAATTGAAAATGCATGGACTGAAAAGTAACTTGATATATAGCCATATTGTGTATAAACAAGAGATAACTCAGGAACGATATCAAGCAACGAAACACCCAACCTATTAGCACTCTGTAAATTTTGTTCGGTTGAATAGACAAATGACAGAGGTAATTATTTCAACCAACTTTAGGGCTGAGGCATTAGCTTGCTCAACTTAGAGAGGGCTCTCTCTTGTCACTCGCTATTTCTTTATAAATCGGTGGCTAGACTTGGTTTGTTTGGGGGGTTATTACTAAAATAAATGGAGAAAATGAAGATGACATTTGGGCTATGGAGTCTGGAATGATCAATGCATTGTCAAAACATGAGAACTATTAAGAGGAAAAGGCTAAATGAGGCAGTGGGTTTGAGTTTATATCTGAAAATTTGCATGGCATCAAAAGGAAAAGAAACGTATAACTACATCAGAACATATCAAAATAAATTATGAATTGGTTGAGAAGAAATACACATAGTCTAAATCGCTTAATCCAAGAGCATCGCAATGATGAATTCTGGGTTTTTTTTTTCTCCAATTTAGATAGATGAAAGCGTAAATGAAATATAAGATACCATGAATCACATACTATGAAAGAACACAAGACTCATATCACCACCAGTTAGAATCTTTTCGTAAACAGTCCAAAATCTGACTTTGCATTTATGTATTCATTCTAGCCCCAAAATTTACAAAATCTTCCTGCACAGAGGGAAGGCTCCTCCTTTATCCATGCTTTCTATATCCTTGAGATAATATATAGAGAGAGGAATTACTTGTGGAATTAAAAACATTTAGACTTCCCTATAATTCTAAAAATAGAGATAAGTTAAAAAAGGAGTGATTTATAATAATAGTTATCCTATTTTAAAGGGACCATTAGGAACAAGTCTGTCATATCTGGGGCCCCTTTCTTCGACCGCCATCTGTCCAAAATTTACTGGAATGTACTCAATCCTACCTGAGAATTAATTTAAGCTTGGTGATTTCCTCCTTCAGAGTGCTCAACCAAGTGAGTTGATTTTCGCTGACACTCTCCATCGTCTCAACTCTGATTTTTTTTCTCTGTCATTTGTTCTGGTTCTTCTTTGCTGCCTGTTTGTAGATTTCATCCGTGTGTTCATTGATGACTAGATCCCTCATAACAGGCTTTAATTTGACCCCCGATTCTGATTCACTTGCGGATTTGGTATGAAAATTAGTTTCTAATATCTGTGCAACCCACCTTTCTTTCTCACTTATTGATAAGATTGACACATTGGTTGAAAACCCTGTTGTACTGGATACTGTTCGATTGACGTTGTCCATGTCTTCCAATATTCGCATAAACATTATTTTTGTCTCCCTTAACTCTACAGACGTCAGGAAATCGATCCATCTTGATATTACCTCACTTATCCATGGACGATGATTACCCAGAGTAGGATAAAGCTATCCATATCTGAAGACCGATAGTACTTGAAACCTAATCATGAATTACTGACAGGGTACGTTGGTTTTCCATGCTTCATCAATCTACTTCTAATGATGAAATTTTGAGTTTGTTATACGACAATGTTCACCTAACATGTCGACAGGAGGTACCTGAACCAGTGACGTGATGTGATTTGATTAGCCGTCACCTCCCACCATGAGTTGTTGATTTGACAGATTAGACCATGTGACATCAAGGCTGTTGAGAAAACGGTTTCAGCAAAACTGATTTTCACCTTGATGCACTTCTAAGGATGCCACACATCCACTACTAAAACCACAATGGTTTTCCCCGGTCCACCCTCTCATAATTAACTTTCGTGCTAGTTCACCGCCCGACATGGGCCACAATCATTGATCTGGGATACTTCAAGATCAATGATTTGTAGGACTTCTTCCTTCTCACTTCTACTATATTTTTCCACATCACCGCCATATATGACTTGAGACTCCAAATGATGCCATGTCTCTACACTGGTTTAGTCACCTGCTAAATTTAAACTCAGATTTGAAGAATAATCGTTATGGTGATAACATAGGATCCAAATGGGGATGCTATCCTCCATATGAACTAGCAAAGAACTGTAGACCCAGTGCCTTCTTCATTGGGATGCCTTCAAATGTGTGTAGGCATCCTGTTACGACTTGGAGACTGAATTGTCAAATCTTAAAACTGGATTTTGCAAACTGCTTTCCACTGAATGCTGAAAAAGTACTGCTAGGATCTAACTATACATACTACTATAAGTTTAAAACAATGCTTGATCAAAAATACTATTCACACACTCCTACATACCCTAACTACTGAAAAAGGACTATTAATCAAGTGAAATCATAATCTCAATTTATCCATGACAACATTCTATCCACCGTTCGTTTCTTTTGCACTTGCTTGTTCGAAAACCCTTCTGCTGACAATTCATTTAAAATTTTATCCATAAGTTCAATTCTTAAAAATTTTGAATGGCCTGGATTGTTCACTTCCTCCAACAGCATCGCAGATGGATCTTCTAAGATATGCATAAAAAAATCATAGCATTCCACTCCTTTCACTGCATTTCTATTTTTCAGGTGATTGAACTTGTTGACTTCTATTGAAAAACTGACAGAGTTGTTGAGAAGTCTGGTAGTAGGAATTTATTGAGTCATAAGGAAACCATGGTTGGAGAACATCATCTAATGTAAAAAGACTCACATTTGATATAGGCATTGATTTGTTGTAATCCACTATTATTGGTAAATTCTAATTATAAAATTTTTCCATATGATGTGTCTTGGGATCACAAATTATATGGAAGAATGTTTCCTTTTCAGGAGTCAAGACAGAAGAGCAATCTTCCTCCACAAGTGTTTCCTCGCTTCTCAGAGTCTCCATAGGTGAAGTTTCAAAATATTCATCCATGTCTAGGGTTTTCAGAAATAGGATCACTACATCATTTTCAGGGGAATAAAGGAAACCTTGAAATACCTTGTCTTGCTGGGAATATTGTTGAACAACTGCATTAGTTCTAGGAGAAGGGAAATGACCTTCAATAAAAATTTCTTGATCAGCTTCTTCTTTAATCTGATGGTTAAGCACAGATTGCAAGTATGAAATGAAATACATTTCCAAGTAATGATCGTTTAATGCATGTGAGTGTAGTTGGTGTTCTTCAATCATAACAACCTTTTCATGCAAAACAGTACTACTGTGAATACAGTCAGAACTCCCTATTTTTTCTGAAGTCTCATGATTTTCTCTTAACCATTCAAAGGAATAAAAACATAAGGAAAGAGAGTTTCTATCTGTAAGTCCACTGCTTTCTTCACTTTCAACATCATGCTTGGATACTTTCTGATTTGAAACGCTACATACATTTTGTTTCAACAGTTCAAATGAGGGAAAACACAATGGAAAGGTTTTGTTACCTGACTCAAAACCTTCGTCATTTTCTCTAGTGTCATCATAGGTACATTTCTCCATTTCTTTGGATTGTTGGACATGCCCATTTTCATGTTTGTCTTCGAACGATGACTGCACTTTTGAATTTATGAGATATTCTACAAAACAAGTAATAGGGTCATCAAAGTGTTGCAATATCTTATCAATCTCTTTCAATGGTTTGGTGTGACTTTGCATCAATGCAAATTAGTTTGCTTCAACAATTATTTGAGAATTCTCTTTCAATAATTTGAATGCAGCAAAGAACAAGGGAAGAGAATTTTCTTTAGTTGATCTTATACTTTGCTCTTTGTAACCGTGATATGTTGGTTGATTTATCTTACTGTACTACTGAAAAAGAAATTCTTTAACGTCACAATCCTCCTCATATTTTTCATATACAGGAAAATCAAATGTATGTGCGATGTCATCTAATAAGAACAGACTGGGAACATCAACCTGTGCTTCAAAAAATAGATTTGTAATCTCATTCTCTTGATCGTTTATAAACAAAAATAAAAATAATCATCCTTTTTCTTATGACGAGATGGATCAACACCCCCTCTTTCAACAAGTGGAATATAATTTTTTGCAAAATCATTGGCATAAGAAACTGCAAGAGGACCTCTAGTGTTGTTGATTCTATGTTCAAGATCCCAATCAGCCCCTTTCCTTTCATATTCATTTTCATGTTCTTGAGCATTTAGTCTCTCATTTTAAATCCGCTTACATTCTTGGATGTTGTGTTGAATGTCCTGAGCATCATGGAACATTTGTTGTAAGGACTTGGATCTTCTTTCCATAAGAAGGAGATGAATCTAGATGGAGAGTAGTTTCATAATGAAGCATGGCAACAACTTCAGTGGGTCGAATTTCTTTGGGAAAATTGTGATAGGTACTAGAAAACCTTCTATTGAATATGGAAATAGTTTCGTTGTTCTTATTTTTCAAAGAATAGAAATCTCTAATTTGTAGGAACAAATATTTCTTATTGCCCCAAAACTTTAAAAAGACATCTTTCAATTCCTCCCATGAGATAATTATCTCTGGCTCCAAATGTTTGAACCATTCTTTGGTGTCCCCTTCAAGGATTGAGAGAAATCCCTCATGCAAACATCATCATGGTCAATCTCAAAAAATTATATAAAATGATCAAACCCTTGGATGTGTTCTTCAGCTGAGATGGTATCAGGTTCCCCATCAAACATAGGTAAGTAGTCATAGTGTTTTGGAGGAAAATTATAAAGGATGTGGGGTAACTTCAAGGGTATGTATATATGTTGAGTCTTGGAGGGTGTTGGGTCAACTGCAGTAGGTGAAATATCAACTCTGGTTTCATGAGACTCATCAACGTGGTTATGGTCATCACGTGGCCCAGATGAATATTTTTTATCAAAATCAATGATAAACTGAGGGGGAATTTGTGTAATTCAAAGAGGGGGAGATATAATTTCTGGATTTTCATGGTCATTATTTGCATGCAGTAAGTAAAGAATAAATTGTCTATCATTTTCAAGAAAGGAATAGAGACAACTTATAACAAATAGAAAAATGATTTGGAAAAAAAATCCCATTTTGATCATTTGTTTTCTTCCATAATGCCTTCTCATACCTTAGTCAAGGGGCATCGTCTTTTAGTGAATTCTCTTAACTGCATTCTGTATTTGAAATTTGAGTGGATTCTACATTGATGTTTAGGAAGCTGGATTCTTCATTGAGAGTGGATTCACCAGTGAAAATTTAAATCTTTGGATTCTTCTACCGGTGGAATCACCTTCAAACTATTTTTTTGATGTGTGGAGAAGCCAAAGTAGGAATACAGCCAATATGTGCCTAAGTGTCTACTGCTCTCAGACCTTAGAACTCAACCATGTCATTCTTCCTAGGGAAAAATTTTCAATTTCGTCCCCGGCAACGATGCCAGAATGTTAGCACTGTGTAAATTTTGTCTAGCTGAATAGACAAATGACAGAGGTAATTGTTTCAACCAGCTATAGAGATGAGGCACTAGCCTGCTCAACTCAGAGAGGGATCTCTCTTGTCACTTTCTATTTCTTTATAAATCGGTGACTAGATTTGGTTTGCTTGGGGGATTCTTATTAAAATAACTGGAGAAAATGAAGATGAAATTTGGGCTATGGAGTCTGGAATGAACAATGCATTGTCAAAACATGAGAACTATTAAGAGGAGAAGGATAAATGAGGCAGTGAGTCTAATTTTATATCTAAAAATTTGCATGGCATCAGAAGGAAAAGAAACATATAACTGCATCAGAACATATCAAAATAAATTATGAATTGGTTGAGAAGAAATACGCATGGTCTAAATTGCTTAAGCCAAGAGCATCGCAATGATGAATTATGGGTTTTTGTTTCTCCAATTTAGACAGATGAATGCGTAAATGAAATATAAGATAACATGAATCACATGCTATGAAAGAACACAAGACTCATATCACCACCAGTTAGAATCTTTTCGTAAACAATCCAAAATCTTCCTTTGCATTTATGTATTCATTCTAGCCCCAAAATTTACAAAATCTTCCTGCACAGAGGGCAAGCTCCTGATTTCTCCATGCTTTATATATCCTCGAGATAATATATATATATATATATATATATATATAGAGAGAGAGAGAGAGAGAGAGAGAGAGAGAGGAATTACTTGTGGAATTCAAAACGTTTAGACTTCCCTATAATTCTAAAAATAGAGATAAGTTAAAAAAATGAGTGATTTATAATAACAGTTATAATAACAGTTTGTCATATCTGGGGCCCCTTTCTTCGACCGCCATCTATCCAAAATTTTCTAGAATTTACTTAATCCTACCTAAGAATTCATTTCATCTTGGAAATTGCCTCCTTCAGAGTGCTTAACCAAGCGAGTTGATTTTCTTCGATGTTCTCCATTGTCTCAACTCTGATTTATGTACTCTTTCATTTTTTATACTTCTTATTCACTTCCTTCTTGTAGATTTCGTCTGCATGTTCATTGATGACTAGATCCCTCATAACAGGTTTTAATCTGACCCCTAACTCTAATTCAGTTGCGGGTTCGGTATGAAATTTAGTTGCTAATATTTGCGCAATACACCTTTCTTTCTCACTTATTGATAAGCTTGACACATTGGTTGAAAACCCTATTGTACTGGATATTGTTTGATTGACATTGTCCATGTCTTCCAATCTTCACATAGACTACTATTTTTGTCTCCCTTAACTCTACAGAACTCAGTAAATCGATCCAGCTTGAGATTACCTCACTTATGCATGGGACGACGATTTCTCAGAGTAGGATAAAGCTACCCATATCTGAAGACCGGTAGTCCTTGAATCCTAATCATGAATTACTGACAAGGTACGTTGGTTTGCCATGCTTCATCAATCTACTTCAAATTATGAACTTTTGAGTTAGTTATATGATGATGTTCACCTGACATGTCGGAATGGAGGTGCCCGAAATAGTGACATGAGGTGATTTGACTATCTGTCACCTCCCTCCATGAGTTGTTGATTTAACACATTAGACCACATGACATCGGGGCTGTTGAGAAAACGGTTTCAGGAAAACTGCTTTTCACCCCGATGCACTTCTAAGGGCACCACGCATCCATTACTAAAACCAAAATGGTTTTCCCCGGTCCACCCTCGCATAATTAACTTTCATGCTATTTCACGACCCGACATGGGCCTCAACCGTTGATTTGGGCTACTTCAATATCAATGGTCTGTAGGACTGCTTCCTTCGTGCTTCTACTATATTTGTCCACATTGCCACCATATATGACCTGAGCCTCCAAATGACATCATGTCTCTACATTGATTTAGTCACCTTCTAAATTTAAACTCAGATTTGAAGCATAATCATTATAGTGATAACAGAGCCCAATGTAAAAGGACAATAAAAATGAAAAAATTAAGAGAAATACTTCGCCCAGAAATTAAACCAAAAGAGGGTTTCCTGTCATCCCACAGGCATTCAATAGGCACTACAAAGACCTAAGAAGGCTCAAAAAGCATCAAATCCCATGCAACAAACACCAGACCAAGCAAACAGGCAAGGAAAAAGGGTGTACACGACTGTTTGGGAAAACATAGCGTGTATACGCAGCTTGCAATGAGACAGACTGTGTGTATATGTGACTGTCAAGGAAAAATGTGTGTATATTCTTTGAAACAAATCCAAACAAGGGAGAAAATATGAAAACTCCAACCCAGAGTGAACATGAGCTGTTAAGCAATGTTACGACAAGAACCACAATATAAATGAGAGAAATCTAAGGAGAAAAGTACTTCAAACCCTATGAAAGAAGATTCATCCCCAGTATGGTTGCCATTTCTGTTATGAGGAAAATCTCTCTATGGCTAGGGTAAACCACAACAGACAGGTATGACTGTAGAAATCAATTCTTTCCCACAAACATGCTATATAAAGCAATATGCAATCAAGATAAGAAATGAACCTACCTCGTCCATATGTTTGATTATGTCCACTATTGAGCACTTTGACCCAAATCTTTATACCTCCAACAAGTTCTCAACAAACAAGCGAAGAAAGCATATAATGATAATATAAAATATTAGCACATTAGATAGCATAATCCATTAATATACAAAAAAAACATGCCCATGGATAATAACTCGTATATTTGAAAGATATCAATTGGACGGGAAAGGAGTATTTCTATTAATAAATTATCAACAGAAGTGAAAATATTACAAACTTTTGTGTTGGCACAGTTCATAACCAAGAAACCAAGTTCCTTCCAGATGGGCCTCCACCACTTCAATCCTCCACCAAAGGCAAGCTCATAGAAGGGATACAATGATGTTCTCCATCAATAAGGGAAGAGCTTGGGGGATGAACATTGTGTTCAGACTTAAAGGACAAAGGGATGCAGACTCAATATGAAGTAATAATTTCTCCAGAGTAACTTTTCTCTCAAAGTTGAATTCTCTCTCCTTTCCATAGCTCAGAATTGGCTTCTTTATAGCCTTCAAAATGCAACTGAAGGGTCGAGTCAAAACATTTCTAGTATATAGAATGCCAAGGATCACAGATCTCCTATCATGACATGGAAACCCTACATTTAATTTTGTTTTTATGGAACAAATATCGATGTACGCGGGTTGTAGTGGATCGACCTCCATATACACTTGTTGTATAGGGTGCAAGATGCGTACAATTTGAAAAACTTTATATTTTTGTCTCTGGATTTATCAATCAGGGAAAGTGAGTCTACATAGGGAAATGGAGTAAGGCCCTCTCCAGAAGATTGCATAAGGTGAGGCAAATATTTATGTAA
>JASDQU010272106.1:0-11613 GCA_032191745.1 Picea mariana
TGTGAGAGAAAGAAGAGGAAGTTACAACGGGTTTTGCTGTAGGTTGTATCCCTTCATTTTGCTGGATAATAATAAAGAAAGGACCTGGCAATTTCTCTGGTGGACGTAGCCCACACTGGGTGAACCACGTAAATCTGTGTCTCTCTTGTATTGTGTATCTTCTGTGTTTTGTTTCTGCATTTTTTTTATTTTATTGCTCCGTGGTCCTGTTTATATAACATACAATGTTTATTTCTTAGATCCTCTAGCCATGATAAACACCCCTTTACTAATTTTCCTTCCACTTTTTCCAAAACTTGTGGAGAGATCTTCATCATCCAATTGTCCTACAAATATTAGGCTCATGCACATCTCTGGAACATGGCTAACTTGTTTCAATAGGATATATTTTCCATCCTTTTTTCTTGATCTAGACATCTCCCACTTCGACAATGTTGCAAAACTATTTGTTTCCCAAGTGCACTTTACCATAATCACCAGAATTAAATGCAAAAAAATTATCTTTGCTTGGGGTTAAATGGTGAGATGCCCCATACTCAAGAATCCAATCAATGTTATATATGGAGGTATATAAACATACATCTTCCATTGAAACATTAAATAAAACCTCACTGTCTGAAACTACAACAATAGTCTCACCTTCATTTGTGTTGGATGATTTTTTATTTGTACCGGTTTGTTTTTTATCCTTCTATTCTCAATTCTAGATCCAACAGTCTCTTTTCACGTGTCCTAGTTTTCTACAATGATAACAAGTGAGCCTACCTCTTTTTGATTTTGATATGCCTTTTGACCTTGAACACCCTTGACGGTTTCGATCAATTTTCCTACCGTGATTAGATAGAGTTAGGGATTCTCTATAAGTTAAAAACCTTTTACAGTGATGCAATGCACACATAGATTCTTAAAAACAAAAAACAACACAATTGCAATCACACATATACACATAGATTTACCATGGAAACCCAAACTGGGAAACTCATCAACCTATTTAGAGTTGCACCTCTAATTCTTATTCATTGTCATCAAACTTCATTATTTACAATGCAATATATATAGGATCCCATGGAATCCAAAACCGCTAATCCATTGACCCAGATTAGACTACAACCATAATTACTTAACTAGAATTAGAAAACCATGAGCTGAAATTCCATGCACCACTAAATCATCCCCATCAAAGGTGAAAAACCGCCCAAACAATTCGCGAATAAACCCCCAATTTTTTTTTTCTTGGGGCACCTACAGTCATGCAAAGAATATAATACATACCCAACATTCTTCCACTTGTTTTTTCTTTGTATACAGAGGGAATAGGATTTCATGATCAATAATCTAGGGTAGAAATGCTCATTGATTCTCTACACCAAAAGAACTTCTCAGTGCTCATAGATTTGGTTAATGGATATGCAAGATTCTCCAAAGTGTCCACCTTCACCAACAACACCTTCTTCTCTTCAACCATGTCTATGAAAAAATGATACTAAACATTGATATGCTTTGTCTTAGAATGATAAGTTGGGTTCCTTGCCAGGAAGATTGCATTATGATTGTCACAATCTATCCTTATATCTTGTTGTACCAACCAAAGACCTGGACATAATCTCTATAACCATACTACTTACTTTCTTGAATGAGTGGCTACCATGTATTCAACTTATGTAGTTGAGAGTGCCACTACATACTGTCTTTTGCTCATCTAATTGATTTCTTCTCCAAATAGGTTAAACTCATACCCACTTGTATATCTTCTGTGATCCAGATCTCCAATCCAGTCTGCATGAACAAAGCCATGTACGTCCAACACTATGTCGAATTCTGGTATTCATTGGTAGAAAAATCCATTAATAGTAGTGCCACACAAATACCTGAAAACCCTCTTTACTGTTTTCTGATGCTCATTTCCTGGTTTTGACATATACTTGCTCAAAACTCCCAGTGCATGTGCAATGTTTGGTCTAGTACAGATCATTGATTACATGAAACTACAAACCACACTAGAACATGGAACATGGGACATGTCCTCTTCCTCTTCTTATGTCTTGGGACACTGATATGTAGAAAACTTTACACCTACATGAACAGGGACCTTGACCGATCCACATTATTGTATATTAAACCTCTATAATATTGAATCAACATACTTTCTCAACTTCAACCAGAGTTTCCTATTTTCTATATCTCTTTTAATTCCATGCCCAAAATAAAGTTTGCAACACCAACATCTTTCATGTCAAATTTAGAAGACAACCGAGTTTTCAAATCCTGGATAATTTCCCTGTCGTTTCCTATTAACAACATATAATCCAAATCCAAGACCAAATAGATAAGATGATCACCTACTAACTTTAAATACACACAATGATCATCTTTGCATTCAACTTCTTCTTAAATATCCATTTGCTGCTAATGGGATTTCTTCCAGTCGAAAACTCCACTAGATATGAAGCCTCATTCTTGTCCAAGGATGCCATTTCTTCAACCATGGCCTTTTTCCAGAGTTTTCCATCCTATGAATACATTGCCTCCCTAATAGTTCTAGGATCATCATCAATAATAGACAAAGAAAAATATGAATGGAAATTAGGAGGAGTATACCTTTGTAGTTGCCTTCTTTCTCGAACCGATCTCTTCAACACTCGAGTATGATGATCTTTTTCTTCTAATTCCTATTCTTCTATAGAGTTTGGTTCATTATCCTTCAATTAAAAACTCTATCTTCTCGGTTTCTTCCTCCCTTGGTAGGACTTCCCATTTGAAAACATATTTGATATCTCTAAATACCACATCTTGGCTATATAATACCTTCGTAGTTTATGGGTTCCAAAACTTATAACCTTTCAAACCATATTTATAGCTAATAAAGATACACTTTTCATCCTTTTTATCCAATTTACTCCTATTTTCCTTTGGAATGTGTACATAAGCCTCATAGTAAAAAACCCTGAGATGTGTCAGAGGGGGTTTCTTACCAGTCGATACCTCATGTGGAGTTACTCCATCCAACGCTGATGAGGGTGATCAATTTACTAGGTAACATGTAGTGTTGTAACATACCCTACCACCAACAGGTTGGGTCGCATTATTGAAAATCTCACCTCAATAGTTGAGTTCTAATTCTGATAGCATTTAACTAATAAATAAACATGAAATAAATGTAGTAACCACACATGCAATGATCAAGATTCATTCTAGAATCAAAAATAAAAATTAACCATGCCATGCAAAACAATAACTAGTAAGAAGGCACATTAAAATACATATCTAAGAGATAATAATTAATATTCAAGCAAAGGAAACCATGCCATAGAGCACTTATCTTAAACAAAACCAATCACCATTTGGATGTATACCAAGGACGTTCCACCCAACCTTAGACACTATCGTTCCAAGTCTCAACAACAGGTCACCCTCGAGCCAGGGCTATGACTCCACAAGGACAGGTTCTTGAGCGACACTCAACTTCCCAAACCAGTCAATACTGAAGCTTCCATAGGTTTCTCAACACACAACAATCCAAAGTACACCAAATCTCTTCTCTCCATCCTGCACCACCTAAAGACAATGAACTCCCTTCACTACCATGCAGTCCCTTAGGATGTCACGTCTTTCAGGGCTCTAGTGCATGTGGTCAAGAATATCCATGCTGGGACTCTTAGGATTCGTAGATGTGAACAAGGTTTAGCACATGACAATGCATCTCAAGCATATGAGCACCAATTCATGGCTGACTTACAACAATAATTACTACAACCAACAAAACAATGGATTCTTTCCTTCAGTGGTTCATCCCCATGTTCCAACCAAGAAATGGAATGGATGAGGAATAATGAATGAGAAAAAAATGAATGAAGAGTGAACAAGTGAATGAGTAAACAACGAAGAATAACCTTGAGGAAGAACCCCCCAAACAATCCACAAGAGGAGTTTATGAAATTACATGCAATAAAGAACCACATGGCATTTCCCCCAAGAAGCTCATGTAACTACTTCTTTCTCTCTTAAATTCCAAGATGTGTAAATAAAATATAATTAAAATACTTAGCCCCTTTAGTCCCCTCTCTTGTGGAATCACATCCCTCTATAACTCTTTTCCTTGTCCGTCTTGCAACCAATGATGTATTTTATTATTTACAATGTTCAAGGTATTACATTTTCTAGGCACTCCAACCTCTTTTAATTGTTCATGCACTCCAGCCTTTAATCAAATAAAAAAAATACATTATTTAATCCGAGGACTCAAAACCAGGGTATTACATTCTCTTTCTTTTATTTTTGCACTATCCTTAGTGCATATACAAAACACACATCAAAAGTTCAAAATTCTTCAAAAAGTCATATGTACTCTACCCGCATGGAATCTTCATGCTCCCAAGTAGCATTTTCAGGACCATAGCAAATCCATTGAACTTTTACCAGTCTTATGAATCGATTCTAGAGATTTTTTACTTTTCTGTCCAATATGCGCACCCTCTGGACCTGAAAGACTCCTTATGGATCCACTTGAATCAAATTCCAATCAACAATATGGTTAAGATCATGTACAAATTTTTTCAGCAAAGAGACATGAAATACATTATGCAAATTCACGGATGCAGGAACTGCAAACATGTATGCAAGTGACCCTATTCTATCCAATATCTCAAAGGGACCATAGAATCTAGCTACCATCTTTGTACAACTGCCCAACTTCAATGAGCTCTTCTTGGGCTTCACTTTCAAAATCACATGCTCTCCCACTTAAAATTTTCTAGCTGTCTTGTTCTTATTTGTATAACTCTTCTGTCTATCTTGTGTTACCTTCAAATTATGCTTAATTTTAACCATTTGGTCTTCCATATCCTTGAGAAATTTTGGCCCAAGTACCACTCTATCTATTTGGTTGTCCCAACTTACTGAAGTATTGCATTTTATGCCATACAAAGCTTTAAATGGACTCATCTTCAATTAAGCTTGATACCCATTATTATAGTCAAACTCAACCAAATGCAAGTAATCTTCCCACTTACATGGCTTATCCATCACAACCATTCTCAACATGTATTTAATCACTTGGTTGAATTTGTCTGTCTTCCCATGTAATTGTGGATGATATGATGTACTAAAATTCAGACTTGTACCAAATCCCTTAAATAATCCCCTCCATAAATTTGAAGTAAACTTTGTGTCTATGTTTGAAACAATTGCCTTAGGCATTCCATGCAACCTATCAATTTCACTCATGTAAATTTCTGCAATATTAGCTGTTGTATGAGTCATCTTTACGGGCACAAAATGGGCAACCTTTGTCAATTTATCAACCACTACCATTATTGAATCATGTTGCCTTATTGTTTGGGAAAATTAGTGATAAAATCAATGGTTACCACTTCCCCTTTGTTCTCTGGAATTGGTAATGACTGTAGCAATCCGTTGGGTGTCTATGCTCAACTTTCACTCTCTGACATTCCATACATCTGTCAATGTATTTAGCAACATCCTTCTTCATCCCAGGACAAAAGAATTGTCCTTTTACTACTGCAATTGTTTTTTGGTATCCTGGATGTCTGTCATATGGAACATTATGCATTTATTTTAATACCAAATTCCTAGGTTCTCCAGAACTAGGAACACAAATTCTATTCTTATGCATAAGTAATCCATCTTCATTGATCTCATGCTTTTTAATTTTCTGCCGTACATTTTCCTGCTACAAATTCTGTTTTACTTGTAGGTAATGCTGATCTGTAACAACAACATCCAAAATTCTTCTCTTCAAATCTAACTAATGCATACTAATGGCTGTAACATGCATGATATGCATCCTTCTACTAAGTGCATCAACACATTTATTTTATTTTCCTTTGATATGCTTGATGTCAAAGTCATACTCACTTAAAAAATACAACCATCTTGTCTACCTAGAATTCGAAATTGGCTATTAAGAAAAGCATTTCAAACCACTATGGTCTATTCTTAATTCGAATCTCTTTCCCATGAGATAATTCGTCCACATCTTCAATACATGAACTATGGAAACAAGCTCCAAATCATGTGTTCCAGAATTCCTCTCATGCTCTTTAATCTTTCTGGACTCATAAATAATGACATCCATTTTGAGTGAGGACTCCACCAAGTCCTTATGTGCATGCATCTATACATACCATACAATTCTCATTTGGTTCAAAAATCTTTAAAATAGGTGCACTAGAAAGTAATTCTTTTAGCAAATTTAAATTCTCTTTACACTTTGCTTTCCATTCAAATTTAATTCTCTTCTTTTGTAAAGAAGTGATGGGAAGAACAATTTTAGAGAACCATTTTATATATCTCCTATAGTATCCAGATAATCCCATAAAGGATATGACTTCTAAAACATTTCTTGGTGCTGGCCATCCCTTAATGGCTTCAATCTTCTTTGGATCTACTGCTATACCTTCTTTTGAAATAATGTTTCCCAAATAATGGATTTTCTCCTGGCAAAAAGAACACTTACTAAGATTGGCATACAACTGATGTTTCCTTAGACCTTGCAACACCAACCTCAAGTGATGTTCATGCTCTTCCTTTGGCTTAGAATAAATGAGTATGTCATCCAAGAACACAGTGAAAAAATTATCCATATAATTTCTGAATATGCCATTCATTAAGCACATAAAGATAGCTGGTGCATTGGTAAGTAAAATGGCACCACTACAAATTTAGAATGTCCATACATGGTTCTAAAGGTTGTCTTACAAATGTCTTCTTCCTTGATTCTTGCCTGATGGTATCCTAATCTCAAGTATATCTGGGAAAATATCTTTGCCCCTCTTAGCTGATCAAAGAGGTCATCAATTTTGGGTAGAGGTTATTTTTTATTCACAGTGGATTTATTTGGCCGTCTAAAGTCAATACATAGTCTTAATGTTCCATCCTTGTTTTTGACAAAGAGAACTGGTGCTCCCCAAGGTGAAACACTTGGGCGTATGTACCCTTTCTTCAACAATTCTTCCAATTCATTTGGAATTCTTTTAATTTTGGTGTACTTGTTTTGTAAGGAGTTTTTGATATTGGGGAAAATCCTAGTACTATATCAATAGATAAATCTATCTCCCTCTTGGGTCGCAATCCTAGTATTTCTTGGAATGCATCTTCAAACTCTTGCAATACTGAATAATATTCAAGCACTGGCCCTTTTGTCTTTTCTGGGTCCTCCACATGATATGGATACAATTGACATCCTTTCCTGAAACATTTCTTCAACAATAAGGTTGCAATATCCCTTATAGAAATGGGTCTTGTAATTCCTTTCACAATGCTCTATTTTCCTTCTTCATCAATACTTGTAAATGTCTTGTCATGAAAATCTATAACATAATGATGATGGTCCAACCAATCCATTCCAAATAGGATGTCATAATATAATAATGGGATGATATTCATATCAACATTAGTACTCACTCCATTCAGATTCATTGGACAACCTTTAACATTCTCATTGATCCTTCTTTTGGTTCTAGTGGCTAGCTGAACCAAACTTGATTTTTCAAGATTACTTTTTTCCAAATGTAATCTTTCCACTATTTTAGGATCAATGTAACAATGGATTTCTCCTGAATCAATTAAAATATAAACATGATGATTAATGATCTTACCTTCCACTTTGATCAATTGAATTGATATTATCCTTGTTGATCTTCAAAGGCTACATATATTCTTGGAATACTTCTGCCCATGTATTCTACTGTTGTATCCTCTTGGATGTTTTGCATGGTCTTCATTTTGTCTTCTTCGTGAGGAAAATACTTGTACATGTGTTTTTCTTTGCATCCCCAACATTTGATTGGTGGTCTTCCCCGTTTTCCCAAGGAGTCTTCTCTACTGGACTCGTCCTTAGCAGATTGATCTTGATGATTTTTATTAGGACTATTTATGTTGAAAGGAGGTTTGAATACCTTCCTTCTCTGATCATATTTCACTTTCGTCTTATCCTTCCAAGGTTTTTGTAAGGATTCTCTTCCCTTTCCTTGTTCATAGAGGTACTTATCCTTCCTGATGGTCTTTGTCAAATTTATGGGATCATCATATTGAATATTCTCTTTATAAAATGATGGAAATCCACTCAAGAACCTCTACATCTTCACTTTCTTATCCTTTATAAAACATACATACTTCAACAATCCCAAGAACTTCTTTTCATATTCTACCATGATCATGCTTCCCAACCCAAATTCAAAGAAATATTGCATTTTCTTGTCATAGAAGTGCTTTGAAAGGTACTCCTTCTGAAAATATCTCTTGAATTGCTTCCAAGTGAACTTTGTCTCATTAATGTGTTCAACTTTCTTCAGTTGTTCCCACTACATAGAATATTTTCCATGCAAATAGTATGTGACAATTCTGGTTTCTACGTTAGATTAGTAGCCGTGCAACTGAAAATACTTCTTAATTCCAAAAAACCATGCTTCAACATCATATTCCCTTTCTATTTCAACATCAAAGGATGGTGGCTTAAGTTTCCTCAACTCTCCTTGCAAACTATCCAATTCATGCATTCTTCTTTGGTGCCTAACATGAGACACTTTTGGACTGCTTATGGAGTCTTTAGATGCATATAATTTCCTTGCCGAATAAGGAGGTGAGTGATGTCTATGGATTCTGCTAGGACTTATTGAATGACCATCTCTTCTGTAGTTATCTCTTCTTTCATGATGCCTGCCTTATTCCTCTTGTCTTGAGTCTAATGCATTCTTTACTTGCCTATGCAACTGATTTAGGTTTGCATCATTTGAGATTTTTTTTTTCTCTCATCATCTTCTCATTGTCTTCTTTGTAACTATGCACTTCTATTCTCAAGCTTCTCACAGTCTCTATTAATGTTTCTTGTTCCCCTATGCTCCTTTTCCCATTCGATTCCATCTCTGCATTACCAACATTGATATTTTGACCTTTGGTTTATTTCTCATGATTTAATCTCTCTCTCCTTCCTCCATGTCCCAAATATAGATTCCTATCTTGAATTGATATGTTTATATCCCTTAATTATGAAAAATGTGCAAGCAACCATTTTTGTTAGAATTTTGCATATTATAGAAATTTGTCAATTAATGCTACATGCACTTTTTCTACTTAATTCATGAAGAATTATATCATAGTTCTCCCAATTCTAATAATTCCAAGTCATTCTTCTCTGAACCAACTTTTCAATGACTATTCTCTTTCTCAATTCTGATTGTTGAGAAGAAAGTTATTTATGTCAAAGGAAACGAAGGAATATCCATTAGCGCATGCAACATAGCTTCAACGCTCAATGACCGTTCGATCATTCCTTCGAATTTAATATTTACTATGAGTCTAGTTTTATTTATATTAGATCATGATAGTCAATCTTCTTACTTTCCACCTAAATACGCAACACATCCTTGATGCATGGTAGTCATCTGATCTAGACCTCAGATTAATCTCTACCCTTGATCTCATTTTCACATAGCTTGAACCTTCAACTCACAACCATTGTCTGATCAGATCTTTGATTAGCCTCAGTCGTTGATCTATTATATTGCTGGTTTCACCGTAGGTCTAAGACATATATTTACATAACTCTGTAGCCTCCAAAATGCACCTTGACATTCCACCACACTCATTTTGCACCTATACTTAGACCCATTTCCAAGCATTTCTCCACGAGTCTAAGGCATATCGTTTCATACTTCCACGACCTCCATAATTCACCTTCGTGTTCTGCCACACTCATTTTGCACCCATACTTAACAAATTTTCTAAGTATTTCACTATGGGTCTACAAGACATCACGGGCCATCATATCTCTCACCCTCTGGACCACCCAATATGTGACAAGTGGCGATCTCCTGGGACGTCGGTTCTCTCACCCTATGGGTTGTCCTATATGTGACAAGTGGCAACCTCCTGGGCCATTCGATCAATTCCTCATACTTAGACAATTTCTTAGATCTCACCATGCTCCATGCCATCTCTGTCCGCCTGATTCATTCTTGAAACTTAGCCATTTCTAGAGACATATCTGTCCAACCAATTCTTGGTACTTTGTCATTTTTCAATATCTCATTGCGAGCTATGGGTCTACGAAATTCACCTGATTCATGTTACCTTATTTGTCCAAACGATTCTCCATACTTAGTCAATTTTCGAGATCTCACTGCACTCCATGGTTCTACAACACTTGCCTGATTCATTTGTGATCTCGTCTGTCCGATTGATTCTCCATACTTAGTTGATTTTCGAGATTTCACTACAGTTCTGTGATTCTACGACATTTTCCCAATTCTTGTGACCTGTCCATTCGACTGGTTCTCCATACTTAGTAATTTCTTTGTTTCTCACTATGCTCCACGAGACATCTTCATTCAACCGATCCCTTCTTGATACTTAATCATTTCTTAGAGATCTCACCATGGCTCACGGGTCTACAACACTTTCATTCAATATTCTGCAATCTCATTCATCCGACTGATTCTCCATACTTAGTCAATTTTGGAGATTTCACCATGGGTCGACGGGTTCATGCTCATTGCTTCACATACTCCTGATTCTCCGTTGTGCTCACCATCTATGTGATTTCTTGAAACTTAGTCATTTTTCAATATCTCTTGTGTTGATGTTGTATATGAGGTGGCTTCAACGTGGAATTCTTCTTCATGACATGGTATCGATACATGTCCTCACACGTGGCATATTCAGAGTTTCTTGTTATAGCACTGACATGGACTCTCTCTGATGTGTCACTCATCAGAGGGAACAATGAGGGAGAAATGAGTGAACAACAAGGAAGAACTATGATGAAGAAAACCCCAAATATCCCAGAAGAGCTGTTTATGAAATTACATGCAATAAAGAACCACATGGCATTTTTCCCAAGAAGCTCATGTAACTACATATTTCTCTCTAAAATTCCAATATTGGTAAATAAAATATAATAAAAATACTTAGCCCCTTTAGCCCCCTCTCTCATGGAATCATAACCCCCTATAACTCTTGTCCTTGTCCGTCTTGCAACCAATGATGCTTTTTATAATTTGAAATGTTCAAGGTATTATATTTCTTAGGAACTTTGACCTATTTTAATTGTTCAGACACTCTGACCTTTTATCAAATAAACAAAATACATTATTTAATCTGGGGTCTCATACACCAATTTGGTTTCTGGCTTGGTTGTGACCTCAAAATTAGATTATTATTATTATTATTATTATTATTATTACTATTACAATTGTCCACTACCTCTGCCCAAAATTCCTATTCGAACTCGACACCATCGAGCATGCTCCTTGATATTTACATCAGTATCCTATCCATCCTTTCTACAACCCCATTATGTTGAGGTGTGCATGGAGTATTATTCTACTTTGTTATACTACATTTCTTACAAAACTCCTCAAATTCATTCCTCTAGAATTATCCACTATTATCCATTCTCAATACCTTAATTTTCTTTTCTATCTAATTTTCCACAAGAGCCTTAAACTCTTTAAATTTGTCAAAGAATTTAGATTTATTCCCAAGGAAATAAATCCATATATTCCTCAAGAATATATCTATAAATGAGACATAGTACATATATTTTCCTAGTGATGGAATCGTCACAGGTCCAAACAAATCACTATGCACCAACTG
>JASDQU010272108.1:0-11455 GCA_032191745.1 Picea mariana
TGGTTGTTTAAAATTAATTAAGCAATTATAGTGACCAACACTCCTCTCTCGCTCCCTAATTTTACAATATGAATCATATATCTATTGAGGTTGAAATCCTCTCTAATCTAAAAGATAACAACAGTTACAACCAATTCTTGAAACTTTATGCCATAGAAAATGGGCCAAACTGTTGAAAAATAGGGTTGCGGTTATGGCTCTGTATATCTTAAATTGCCATAGTTGTGTATAAACTGAAAGAGGCTTTGGTGAATTTGTTTATTCTGAGAAAAAACCTCTCTCAATTTCCTGAGATTCATTTTCATTTGCCCCAAATATGCATTTAACAAACATGTGTCAAAAGAAGAAAATATGAAATCCAAAAATTATGGCTCGTAGATGGATTGATTCTCTCAAATGTGACACCTATAGGAAAAATGAGAGAGGCTAATGATATATTTTGTTTTAGGCACAAAATCCTCAAACATTTTCTCAAAATGATATTATAGTCGCTCAGAATCCTCATTTGAAAATGATGACTCTGCAAAGTAAAAAATGCCACATTTCTGAAAACGAACCTCATCTTGCGGGGCACTTTTGACTACCTTAACAAGATCAAAATGAAATTATGAAGATGCCATTGGATAGCTTAGGATTTTTAGATGTCGATCGACTATTCTAACGCAAAAAAAGGCCTCTCCACGGCTAAGAAATTTGCATTTTTCTAAAGTAGTTTTTCATATGACTGGAGTCTCGATTTCGGGTTTTCAGGATTCGAGGAAACGAAGCAGTGGTTATTAAAATGTCCACGTCAGAAAAATCCCTGATGGCCAAATCCACGAAATAGATTTCAATTTTTTTCATTGCACTCTTTTGGGCCTTCGGGTTTTGGGTATCATGTACTCAAGAGTTATGACATGCAAGGAATCCTAAATCGCGAAATCATGATGGGATTAATTAGGCGATAATCATTTGTCTGCCTTCCTTAATTTCCGAAAAGAAAAAAAGCAGCTTAGTCATCATTAATCTTGTTTTGCAAACATTTTAATCTTTTAATCTTAGGGTTTGTTTAAATAAAACATGATTTTGTATTTCATAACTTCGGGGATCCTGACGACAGGGGATATGTCACAAGTAAACCCCGGATCGTGAAATTGCGATGGGATTAGCGAGGGGCGAAACATGATTTCGTATTTCAAAACTTCGAGGATCCTGGTGATAGGAGATATGTCACAAGTAAACCCTGAATCGCGAAATTGCGATGGGATCAGAGAGACGCCAATCATTCGTATTAAAACAACTCTTAATTAATCATGATTAGCAATTAATCTTTAACCTTTCATGGATTTAAGTGTCGGGACTTCAATAATACTTGACGCGAGAAATCCCAAATCATGAAATTGTGATGGGATTGATTAACAGTTAAAACACTTATCTTTATTTGACCTAAATTATCCTTTAATAATTTAGTGAATTCGGGGATCGGGGTTGTAGTTATTAAAATATCTACGTCAGCGAAATCCTAGATGCAAAAAATCCCAGACTCTTGAGCTTTTTCTCCATGTGGCTTAATGCTCGGTGTATGTGTTCATTCCACTGACAATGCTTCCCTTCATTCTCCTAAGTGACCAAAAGACAAAATTTCAATATTTGTTACAACAAAACATATCTACAGAAAAAGGCAAGAAGTGTCTACATGCTGCGATAGCTTCGGATACAAAGCAAATTCACCTTAAATGAGGACAATGCAATTTTTCATATCGGATGAAAAGGGGAAAAAAAAAATTATATAAAACTTTGAGAGGAAACGAAAATACCTCATGTCTCTTTGTAATATTTGTTCAACATCCAGATGAAAGTTCGTTTCAACAGAAAACAAATGAGGCAATGTCTTTTCTTTGTATATCAAATTGTTTGGTGCAAAGGTCGATGGGTTCTGCTCTATGGAACCTTTTGGGAACTTGCTTGTGGACTATTTAAAGTATGCTTGGTTCTTGGTTATCTGCTTTGTCTGTCAATTTGTATACCCTGGAACTCCGACTTTTCTTTGGAGGACACCGAACAATATATATATATATATATATTTTAGCCAGATGGGACACAAATACGCCTGGTAATTTATATGATGTTGTGATGCAACTGTACTCTCATTTGCTTTAGCAGATTTCCTTGATCGATGAACTTGGTCAAACTATTGTTCTGAAATAATTTGAAATCAACGAATATATAGTGTTCGAACTGTGCCTGTCCTGACATACAAACAAGAGGCTCTTAAAATACAAATTGGCCATTGTTTTCACATTTTTGCTTATTCGATGAAGTTAGTCAGATTAATATCCTGGAATAATTTGAAACCAACGAATATTTAGTGTGCATAATGCAATTGTGCTATCATATGAACAACATGCCCTTACCATTCAAATTGTTCCTTGTTATGCTTGCGGTTATAGAATTTAAAAAAAAAAATCTTTTCTTTCCTTGATTATTTTAAGAATAAGTGATTTAACATCCTTTAATAATTTAATGTGCCAAATCTCAAGTCCATAAAGTCCCAATTTTCAGCCCGTGAGCCCGAACAAAAGAGGCCCATTTTTCAGCCCGCCAACCCCACAACCCCCAATAAAACAAAATCCTTAAATATGAAATACATACGGAATTATTACAGGACAATAAAAGTGCAATGTTCAGAGAACCAGCCCAAGTCCTCTTGTCAATTTTTATATGGAGGAAGACTGGATGCTATTTGTAGTAGAGGGAACAATGGAGACTCTATTTTAGACCCGCCCGGCCACGAACTTGCCATCCAAAAACTGCCTAAAAGTGCAATGTTCAGGAAACCAGCCCGAGTCCTCCTGGAAATTTGTATATCGCAGAAGCCTGGGTAGTATATGTAGGAGAGGAAACAATAGAGACTCTATTTTCAACCCACCAGGATGCCAACCCGCGATCCAAAAACTACTCAAGTATGGAATGACGAATCTGCATATGTTGTATAAAATCTCATTCCATATTTAATATAGAGACTATGTCCACAAGTCTGCTTGTCAATTTGTATATCGCAGAAGTGAATATGCTATTTGTAGAACACAGAACAATAGATACTTAATTTTAAGCCCACCAGGTCACGAATATGCGATCCAAAAAGTGCTCATGTATGGAATGAGGGATCCACATATGTTCTAGAACAATGTGTTTGTACAGAGGGGAACAATAGAGGCCCAATTTCCAACCCGCCAACCCCAGAGCCCCCGATAGAAAAAAATAGATAATTATCAAATTGATACAGAATCGCTACGGGGCAATAAAAGTCCAATGTTCAACAAAGCAACCTGAGTCCACTTGTGCGTATGCAATGAGGGTTCCGCATACTTAATTTTCAGCCCGCCTGTCCGCGAACCTGTGATCCAAAAGATGCCCATCTATGGAATGATGGATCCGCATATGTTCTAGAACAATACAAATGCATTGTTCATCCAAGCAGCGCGCAACTCCTCCTATCAATTTGTATGTCATGGAAATATGGGTGCTATTTGTAGGAGACAGAAAAATAGACACTATTTTTGGTCGGCCAAGCCATGAACCCACAATCCAAAAACTGCCTAAGTATGGAATGAGGAATCCGCATATTCTATATAAAATCTCATTCCATACTTTATAGAGGCTATGTCCACAAGACGGTGTGTAAATTTGTATATCACAGAAGTGTAGGTGCTATTTGTATAAAAAAAAACAATAGATACTTAATTTTCATCCCACCAGGCCGCCAACCTGCAATCCAAAAAGTGCCCAAGTATGGAATGAGGACTCCACATATGTTCTACAACAATACAAATGAAAAGTTCAGCCAAGCAACCTGTAGGTCCGCATATGTTGTAGAACAATGTATTTGTACAGCGCAGAACAATAGAGGCCCAATTACCAGCCTGCCAGCCCAAGAGTCCCTAATCAAAAATATCGCTAATTATGAAATTGATACGGGATCGCAACGGCACAATAAAAGTCCAATGTTCAACGAAGCAGCCCGTGTCCACCTGTCAATTAGTATGCAATTAGTGATTCATATATGCTATATAAAATCTCATTCCATACTTAATATACAGACTTTGTCCCCAGGTCCTTGTGTCAATCTGTATATCTCGGAAGTATGGGTGCTATTTGTAGGATACAGAATAGTAGATACTTAATTTTTAGCCCGCCAGGTCGCGAACCTGCGATCCAAAAAGTGACCAAGTATGGAATGAGGGATCCGCATATCTTCTAGAACAATACAAATGCAATGTTCAGCCAAGTAGTCCATAGCGACTTGTGTCAATTTATATGTCGCGGAAATCTCTAGAGCCCCCGATAAAAAAAAATCACTAACTATGAAATTGATACGGGATCGCAACAGGACAATAAAATTCCAATGTTTAGTGAAGTAGCCCAATTCCACCTGTCAATTTGTATATCGCTGAAGTGTAGATGCTATTTGTAGGCGACGAAACAATAGACTATTTTCGGTGCACCAGGCCACTAATGCGTGCTCCAAAAACCGCCTAAGTATAAAATTAGTGATCCACATATGCTGTGTAAAATCTCATTCCATATTTTATATACAGATTATGTCCATAGGTCCACGTGTCAATTTGTATATCGCGAGAGTGTTGGTTATATTTGTAGGATACAAAACAATAGATACTTAATTTTCAGCCCGCCCGCCCGTGAACTCACGATCCAAAAAAGTGCCCAAGTATGGAATGAGGGATGCACATATGTTCTAGAACAAAAAAAATGCAATGTTCAACCAAGCAGCTCGTGGCGACTCCTGTCAATTCATATGTTGCAGAAATCTCAGTGCTATTTGTAGGACAAGGAACAATAGAGACTCTTTTTTCGACCCTCCATACTACAAACCCGCGATAAAAAAACTGCCTAAATATGGAAACACGGATCCACATATGATCTATAAAATCTCATGTTGATACTTTATATAGAGACTCATCTCCGCAACTCCCTCTGTCAATTTGTATATCACAGAAATTTGGGTGCTATTTGTAGGAGACATAACAAGAGAGACTCTATTTTTGGCATGCTAGGTCGCGAATCCAGGATCCAAAAACTACGTAAGTATGGAATGAGGAATCTGCATATGCTGTATAAAATCGCATTCCATACTTTATATAGAGACTATGTCTAGAAGCCTTCTTGTAAATTTGTATATCACGGAAGTGTAGGTGCTATTTGTAGGACACAGAATAATAGATACTTAATTTTCAGCCCACCAAGCCACGAACCCGCGATCCAAAAAGTGCCCAAGTATGGAATGAGGAATCCGCATATGTTCTAGAACAATACAAATACAATGTTTATCCAAGAAACTCATAGGTCCTCCTGTCAATTTGTATATCGCGAAAATGTGGTTGCTATTTGTAGTACAGGGAATGAAGAATCTGCATATGTTCTAGAATAGTACAAATGCAATGTTCAGCCAAGCAACCCGTAGGTTGTGTTGTCAATATGTATATCGCAGAAATTTACGTGCTATTTGTAGGACATAGAACAATATTCAATATTTTTTCATCCTGCTAGGCCGCGAACCCACGATCAAAAAAGTGCCTAAGTATGGAATAAGCGATCCGCATATGCTGTATAAAATCTCATGTCTATACTTTATATAGAAACTCATCTCCGCAACTCCCACTATCAATTTTTATATCGTGGAACTGTGGGTGGTATTTGTAGGCCACGGAACAATATATACTCAATTTTCAGCCTGCCAGGCTGCAAACGCGCGAAACAAAAAGTGCCCAAGTATGGAATCAAAGATTCAGATATGTTCTATACAATTTGATGTCCATACTTTATAAAACTACATGTTTAACCAACCAACACACAATTTTGAACCAACCAACCTGCAACTCCACCTATCATTTTGTATCTCGCGAAAGTGTAGGTGCTATTTGTACGACACAGAACAATAGAGGCTCAATTTTTAGCTCGCCAGGACGAGAACCCGTCTGCCAGGCAGAGAGCCATTGGGCCTTCATGTCTCCTAGGTATATCTTCTTCCTTTTTTCTTTTGTAACCCGCCTGACCGCTTTCCATATGCAATAATTAATCTTTAATGCTAGTAGCCATCCTGCAATAACCGTTACAGTTGTCATTAATGTCTAGAATTTCAGAGAAGATTTTTCATTAGTACAAATTAAACTAACATTTGCGCACAAGCATGTTATCCTTTCCAAGAATTCATTTCAAAGGAGACACAATCTTTTTTTTTTTTTCCCACCGACAGGTTGGTGCTTTTAAGAAATTTATGATTCTTAATGTCTTTTCGTCATCACCGCCACCTTCGCACTTTTTTCTAATTGTGCAATTAGTGAGCTGGAAATTGTCATTGATCAGTGAAAGGATTGAGGATATACTCCATTGATACGCATTAAACCAGACTTTGCAGAGGATTATATTATCCCTACCCGATTTTCATTTGAAACATTGTCTCAAGCAAATGAAAATTCTTAATAACTTGTGGCGATAGTTCTCTCCACACACAGTCAACACATTGGGGCATAATGGCCACATGTTCCACTATTCCAGGGCATATTCTTACTATTCATCCCTCTCCGGCCACAAGAAAAAAATGAGATGGTACCTTGGTACACTGAGAGATATATTTCAAGCCAAAAACTTCGATGCCAACCTTGGTTGCTCAGAGAACTTGCCCACTTCCAGTCATGGCTATCACAGAACTTTATGCCATGAATTCCAAGCCAGAAGAAGATGATCTGATGGATGATGATACGACAATGGATGATGGAAATGCAAAAAATATTCCCACTCCTGGGCCCAAATTGAAATGAACCATAATGAATGGACCTTCTCGGCTCGGTGATCATAGTCATGACAACACGAAAAGGAGTTTCAGAAAAAAAAAAAAACAGACAGTGAATGCAACAAACACTTTGCACTGCCAAAGTAGGAATTCCAGAGTTCCAAATTAGTCCATTCTGGTGGAAGATTTTGACTGTAAACCAATCATATGTTTATGCTTCCAGAGATATATTTCAAGCCAAAAAAAGATTGTTTAACATTTTCGGGTATCAGGTGAAAAACTTTCACTGCTCCAACCCATTTTCCTACTAGTCATCTCCTTCTACCCAGAATGGACTAATTTGGGCCTCTGTAATTGCACGTGCAAGTTGTACTACTGAATTTTTTTCAAATATGAAGAGTCGGTTTCAACTAAGGGATATTCCACTTGCCCTGCAACCATTTTCATCTTCTTCCTCAGGTAAAGCTTCTAAAAAATATCAATTTCAGCAGAGGATGATTAATCGAGGAGAAAACTCCAAGGATATTGCATATTGCAGAACCCATCCCTGTGTTTGTCGCAGATAACTTCAATGTTTTCAACCGAAGAACTGAATCCAATTTCTAAGCATAGATGTACAATACTCAGTACTTTTCTTATTTTTGTAAATGGATTTTCCATTACGAAATTTTGGCCTTGGACTCTTTGTCTCTACCACTTTTTTTGGTTTCGCACATGTTCTAATTGGCATACTTTGGTGCTCTCGTACTTCTTCGATCTTTTGTCTACTAATAATAATGTAAAATGTTCCAGCGAAATCGTTCTTCTTGTTTCTAGAGATGCAATTATTAAGTTTTAATTCTAATTAGTACAAAACAAAGTCGACTACTTCAGTTGGTATGTTACAATCATGGAATAATGTATGAAGAACATAACTGCATGCACACGTTGCAATAAAATGTAATCTTCAACATCGCATTTCCTGATAACTACTAGATCATGATTTTACAACAATGGGGCTTCTTTGAAACCAATTCCCACTTACGAAAAATGTCTTCCACCTTTCTATTTTCCCAATTCACGCATTTCCAACCACCTCTTCCCCTTTCTTTAAATTGACCCTCTATTGTTCCCTGTCCCACAACTGCCACCCAGAGTTACGCCATATATAAATTGACAGGAGGACCCCACTGGATGCATCAACATTACACCTCTACTTTTCCAGGACTTCCAAACAGCATTTGTAGCTCTGCTATATACAAATTGACAGATATACAAATTTGAAACCATTCTTAGACCATGCCCTTTTCCGTATTACGGTCGACCTATCATGCCCTTTTCATGATCTCTTCTATTTTACACATTTTGCACTCAAAAATTATGAAACATGAAATTTTATCCTTTTCTGTATTACGGTCCACCTATGATGCCTTTTTCCATGATGCACATTTTTTTCACTGAAAACTTTTGAGAAATACAATTTAACCACCGCTTCCTCGCATATTTACTGGAACTATTTTCAATCCATTTTGAAGCCCATCTGTCCGCTTTCCATACTTTTCCATTTGTTCAAATTTCTTTAGGGAATCGTCCCTTTGTCGGGTTGAAGAAATATTCAGTTTGTAGTTGTCGTTTCTTGTGCCGGCGTCCTTTTCGAATTAGAAGTTGGCAATTATATATAAGATCTTATTTCTACGCATGCGATTAGGAATTTCCCAGTTCCATACTTAGCCATTTTGCCAAAATTCCTCAAATATACAAACCGGTCACTGAACTCCCCCTTCATGATCTCTTCCTGACTATCCCTGTAACCCTTTTTTGAATCACATCCAACCACTTTTCAAAATTTTCCATTCTTTCCTTTCTCTCCATCATTTTCGTCACCTTTGCACTTCTCTACAATAAAAGAAAATATAAAGTTTTTTATATATATAGACATATCTTGTTTCTAAATATGGAATTACTAGCATTTAATTCTAACAGGCCATCATGAAAAAATGGTATATATTGTCATTGATGGGGGAAAGGGCCGAGTAAATCTCGTATTCATGTGCATTAAACCAAAATTTGTGAGGAGATTATATTGTCCCTTCCGAGTGTTCATTTAAAAATCATGAAATCCCTTTCACATCGCATGGACTTCGCACGTTCAAGAAACCTCCATTCATTAATTTCTCTTCGTCATACCCGCCACCTTCACATTTCTAAATATGCAATAAATAAACTTTACTCCTAACAATTCATCATACACCACCAATACCGGTTGTTATTTATCAGCGAAAGGCTCAAGGATCTTTCCCATTCATAAGCATTTAACCAAGATTTAGCAAAAAGTTACATTATTCGCTGTGAATATTCATTTAAACCATCATTTTTGGCAAAGAAACCTTCTCATAAACCTATGGCATCAGTTCCGTGCTAGTTCTGTGGAGATACAGTGAACATCTTCGGCTATCACGACCAGAACTTCCACTGGTCCAGGGCATTTTCTTATTACTCAACCTCTGCCGTAGAGAACCAAGTAATTTGGACCTCCGGGATTGCTCAAGCAGGCTGTGTCCCTGAGGTTTTTGACTATAAGGACTTAGTCTCTTGGTGTGCCGATAAATTTATTGCAGAGAAAATAATTATTCCACTGCACGACCGCTCTTCTGTTTCTTTTTCACCTCAACTCTTCCAGCAGATGTTGAAATTGCCCGAGCCAACATTGACATTCAAAGGAGAAGATTGAAAATAGTTCCTAGCAAAGAATAATAATGGATTGGACCTCTTGCCCCTTTTTTTGGAAAACCCAAATCTAGTTACTGAAGATATTACAAGCATGCAGGTTAGTTCATTTAAAAATACTTTTCACGAAATTGCCTGGTTGTTTATAAGAATAACGGGACATGAATCCACATCTACTGTTTCCTGCATGGCTCTTTACATTTTGTATTTCATAGTCAATGAATAAGCCATTTTTTATTGGGGAAGGATAATTTCTTATGAAATCTCTTCCCAATTGTCAAGCTACAGAAGGGGAAAGAAATTGTATATGTCATCCTATTTAGTTTTTGCAATAGCACATTCTTGTCGATTTTCACAACTGTCTCTATCCAAGAATGTCAACTGCGATTTCCACCCAGTAACATTCTGGTACCAGGCATTGTGGAAGGACAAGGCTTCCCAGTGTTTTTATGAGGTTTTTAATGGCTTCTTCTTAGTTTTCAAACTTTTCTTGTTAGGAGAAAATGCTCCCCACTTATCTGAATAGGAAACTAATTTTTTGGACAAAAAGGGAACAGTCCAACATTTCGATAATTACATTGTCATAAGAATTTTTGGCTCCACGAAACAACCTTCTCTCCTTCCATGTCACATTATGGAAATAATTTTTATTGCAGAAGTAGCATGTCAATGCAGGCACTAGTTCCATCTGTTCCAAAGGAAGAAAAAAAACAGTTCATTCCTATACCTTGGAAAATAGGGGAGTTCGTGTTGAAAAACGTCAACAAATTTGATGATTTCGCAACACATTTTAGTATCTCCAACCTTAGATATGTTGAACACATAAAAGGATTTGACCCCTATGATATTTTCAGACAACATTTACATTCACTTGGCCTTGGTGATTGTTTTGTAAATAAACACCTGCCCAAAAACAAAGACAGTCACAGGCTTGCCTCTGATGTCGGCGATGTAGAGACAGTGCAAAGATGCACTAAATTGTACACACAATAGGGGAAAGACCCCAGTGACAAGAGTGTTCAATCCGAAAATACCACGCAAAAAATTATGACATCCCAGAGCATCGCTCAAACGACCCATCACAGCAACAAAGAAACCCAAAATTCTTCAAACAGAGGAGGAGATAACGACCCTCCTCACTCTAAAATTGATAGTTCTCACAAGCTTCCAGTGCAGAAGAAGAGAAAAAAAAATGTGGGGAAGGAAGAAGACTCGGAAATTCAGACTGAGAACATGGAAATTGAAACTAATCTAGATTCCATGTTCCCCTTCTTTGATTAGCCTAAGGAAACCATCCACCATATCCATCCAATGGACATATTCGTTGCCCAAAATTTTAATGAAGATGAATCCTTCATGTTCCAGAGCACTGTTTTTGATAGCCAGAACAAAAAATTGATATTTTAGAAAAAAAATGTTAAAAATATCAAAGGCAAATCTTGTTCAGAGGTTGACGTTGCCAACATGCGGTCATCCCAAATCTGTCAACTTCACACCGCGACCGGAGAATCACTTCATGACTCCATTGAATGCATGGATACCCACAATGAAAGACTGAAGGACCGAGTCAAGGAATTGGAAGATGCTTTCTTTCCTATGCCATTGCTTGTCGATCCTTTGGAAATAGCCATGCCTCGCACCCCTGCACCCAATGTAAAATCACCCTCCACCCTGATCGCATCCTGTAAAGGATATGTGGAAAACAATATAACAAAAATAATGGAACTGGTTACCGATGTCTGGAAAATATCACAAACCATTGCTTCCCTTGGAACCAGGGTACATAGCTTGCTCGAGCTTTTGCAAGCCGAATTAAAAGATGAAGAAAATTTCTTCTTAAAAACGGTCATCCCTTTTGGCAAGATTGTCAACAATATGACATAAACAAAAAGAAGAGAAGAAGATCTTCCATCCAAAATATGGATAAGCCAATTGAATTGATGTTGGAAAGAAAACGTA
>JASDQU010272112.1:0-12463 GCA_032191745.1 Picea mariana
AACACTTATCAGAGATAACACCAGGGTCAAGCAACTGCTTAGAGGGGTGCTCATTTCCACCCAACCGTAGGCTTAGCGACTCCCAGCAGATTTACCACTAGCCACCCCCAAGCTGAGACCACGATGCTGTGAGACTGCGTCTCTATTTTCCAGTGACCAGGAGGGAAGGTTGCAATCCTTCCTCTCTGTTATCACTCACTCTGCATAATTCCAGAGTTCTCCCTTCGCATCTGCCCCCGCAATCGCTTCTACCCCACACCTTATCCTCTTGCGAGGTTGCATGTGGCACGATTATTCTCGCACTGATCAGGCCCGATGGCTCTACGGATGGGAGGTTCACCTCCCATCCCTCATCAAACCATCTACCTACTAGCCTGCGAGACATTTAATTCAGGGCCAGCGAGCCTCTTTTGGTTCTCCGGGCCAATGGAGTCCAAATATGGTATTAATTCTCGGTGGAAGTTAACGCCACCTTTCCAGGTGCCTTCCACCGCCATCGTGGTCTCTTTTTTTGCACATCCCCTCTCAGTAGTCCTGCAATAAATTCAAAATTTTATTCACATTCATTGACCTTTTCCTCAAGGTCCATTTACATCACATATTCACATTTATGAGTTTTCCATAGTTCTTGGCTAGTCCAGTTATATTTACAAGCTGGGGGAACAGGGTGTTACAACCCACATCATAGGATGCCATCAAGAAAAATTAGGATATGGCAGACATAATAGCTATGAAGGCCACAGTTAATCCCTTCATTCCATAGAAGGGTTAGGCAACAAATTTTCCCTAGAATACATGGACAGGGAAAGACCAGCTAGATGAAGACTCTCGAAAAGAGCTTAAAGGAAGAAACTATGCTTCAGTTGCAAGGATCGATGGGATTCAGGTCACCAGTTTATGGGAAAAGGAAAGGTCCATTATATTAAGGTGTTATCCAATGAGGAAGATGAAGGTGAGGAAGAGTAGCTTCATAGACCAGATGATGGACAAAACAATAGGGATGCACCACACCTTGAGATTTCAAAACAGGCTCCGTTACAAGAAGGAACCAAGAAGGTGACCATCACCACATTATCATGATTTCTTAGGTATTATACCTTTAGGATAAGGGGAATTATGTAGGGACAAAGAGTTACTACACTAATTGAAGGTGGGGCCACTCACAACTTCATTGATGTCGCACTGGCCGCGAGGAGACAAATTCCCACAAAGGAATTTGAGGGATTTGAAGTAGTAGTTTCATATGGGTACAACATGACTTGTACTCAGAGGATTAGAGGGTTGGATGTAACATTGGGAAACTACACATTGGTCGATGAATTTTATGTGGTGGACTTAGTAAACACCAATGTGGTGCTGGGAGTACATTGGTTGTATTCCCTTGGAGATTTCAAAATGAACTATTAGGACATGAGGATGGAATTTATGGACACTAGGGGTCAGCGAATTATGCTCAGGGGCATTTCATCTGGAGCACCCAAGGTTGTATTTACCAAACACATGGAGGCCATATTTAGACACGAAGATGTGGCATGTGCAACAAAGTGCTTGGTCACAATGAGAAATCCATGCCAGGATCGTCAACATTACCATGTGGATATACAAGAGTTACTAGGAAAGCATGGTAAGGTGTTTGGGCCAGTTATAGTAGGGAGACGATCAAACAAAGGTTTGAGCATGTCATTGAATTAGAGGAAGGGGCCAAGCCAATTATTACTACACCCTACGAGCACCCAAAGAAATTCAAGGACAAAATAGAAAAATTCATATAGGAGTTGTTGGAGATGGGATACATCCGACCTAGATCTAGTCCATTTTCTTCCTCGGTAGTATTAGTGAAGAAGAAGGATGGAAAGAGGAGGATATGCATGGACTACAAGGCTCTAGACAAGAAGACCATTAAGAATAGATACATGATACCGAGGATTGATGAGATGATAGATGAGCTACATGGTGCGGTATATTTTTCGAAGATTGAACTTCGATTAGGATACCACCAGATCATGGTGAGAGAGGAGGATATCCATAAGACAACATTCATATGTTACCATTTCCATTACGATTTTGTAGTCATGCCCTTTGGGTTGAATAATGTCCCAACTACCCTCCATTCATGTATGAACCATATCTTCAACAAACAGTTGAGGAAATTTCTACTGGTGTTCTTTGATGATGTTTTGATCTACAATAGGATGTGGGGAGAGAATCTGAGGCATGTGAATGACATTCTCACCATTATGGAGGAGCAATCATTTTTTGTCAAGGAGGCAAACTGGGAATTTCGGTTAACAAAGATCCTCTATTTGGGGCACGTGATTGGTGTCGAAGGATTAAAGGTGCATCAAGAGAAGATCCAAATGATCCTAGATTGGCCCACCCACAAGCCAATGACATAATTACGAGGATTCTTTAGGATATGTAACTATTACAGATGATTTGTGAAAGGGTTTTCACAGTTGGGAGAACCACTGACAGATCTCGCCAAGAAAGGGGCATTCAAGTGCACAAAGGAAGCACATACAACATTTGACATAATGAAGAAGGTAATGAGTACTTTCCCAGTTATAGCACTTCCAAATTTCTCTCAGCCATTTGTATTCGAATGGGATGCATCAAGGGAAGGGATAGGAATGATATTGATGCAAAAATGCCACCCCATAGATTTTGAGATTAGGAAGCTGAGAGAGACAAAAAGGCTCTACTCCATATATGATAAGGATATGTTGGCCATTATGCGTGCAATGGCCAAATTCTGGCAGTATTTGGTGGGGGGATGTTTTGTAGTGAGGACCGACCATAACAACTTGAAGCATTTTTTTGGAGCAAAAAGACTTGAGCAAAAGACAACAAAAGCGGGTGAGTAAGTTACAAGCCTATGAACTTGATATTGAGTATGTTAATGGATAGAAGAATGTAATTGTCGATGCCCTTTCTAGGAGTCCTTCAGTTTTTTCCCTTACCATGGTCTCAATAGATTGGAAGTCTTCCCTCTTGGACGTGTTAGAAAAACAGGACCGCAGAGCAATAAAATAAAACAAATGTAGAAACAAAACACAGAAGACACACAATACAAGAGAGACACAGATTTATGTGGTTCACCTAGTGTGGGCTACGTCCACCAGAGAAATTCCCAGGTCCTTCCTTTATTATTATCCAACAAATGAAGGGATACAACCTACAACAAAACCCGCTGTAACTTCGTCTTCTTTCTCTCACAGTCTCCTCTCTCAGAATACAATATTCACTATCATACATAGCCGTAATACATTTCCCTCATAAAAGAGGGTTTCCTTCCAGGGCAAAAAACCCTAACATAATCTCTACCGTTAGATCTGCGACCTTATAATGAATGGTCCAGATTTACAATGAAATTACAATATGCTTTTACAAGGCAATTTTTTCTTCGGGGGCCCGCTTGCCCCCAAACCCCGCAGAGGGGGTACCCCCCCTCTGCACTCCCCCGCGTGGAAGAGTGTACATACTTCTGGGGTGTAAATACTTCATGGGGTATAAACATGGCTGAAAGAAAAAGACCTCTAAATCAGGAAGATAATCAGGCTCCACAACCAACAAGACGAATACTCCAAGAATACATTTTCATTTGAGTTAATGGAGGGTACCATATAGGATGACAGGTATAAAGTAGTGGATGACATTATCTACTACAAGGAGAGGATGTATCTTGTCCCTGAGTCCACACTCAAGGATAAGATCTCGAGGGAAATTCATAGTAGGCCACCTAGGGTACCTGAAGACTTATAGACAGGTGAGAGACATATTCTCATGGAAGGGTCTCAAGGAGGATGTACTACGGTATGTGAGGGAGTACAAGACTTGTCAGCAGAACAAGTCAGAGATGACACACCTAGCAGGTTTACTTCAGACACTACCTATTCCGAAGAGGAAGTGGGAGAGCATTTCCATGGAATTCATTACAGGGTTGCCAAAGGTACAAGGCAAGGACTATATCTATGTGGTGGTGGAAATATTGACCAAATATGCACACTTCTTTACCATTCCTTCAGAATACAATGCATCTTAGGTAGCAGATCTCTTCTTCAGGGAAGTATTCAAACTCCACAATCTTCCAAGGAACATGGTCAGTGACCGGGATAGCAAGTTTCTCAACATATTTTGGCACGAGCTATTTAGGTTATCTAGGACAAATTTGACACCTAGTACTAGCTATCAGCCCTAGACAGATGAACAAACTGAGATAGTGCATAAATGGGTAGAAGGGAACCTAAGGAACTATGTGTTAGGACAAAAACGAGTATGGATACAATGGTTGCATCTCAGGGAGAACTGTTACAACACCACTCATCACATGTCCATTGGGATGCATTTGTTTAGGGGATTGTATGGCTATGATGCCCCATCATTTGTAGATTTAGTGTTTGGAGAGAGAAAGGTCCCCAAGGCCAAAGATTGGTTTCAGGAAAGTTAGGACATCCTGAGGGTCCTAAGGGAGAATTTACAGGCTGCTCGGAACCAACATAAGATGTATGCAGATAGGCACCAGGTGGAATGCAATTTTGAGGTTGAGGACCTAGTATTTCTTAGGTTTCATCCTTAGCAACAATCATCATTAAAGAAGAGTGGTGCAGAGAAGCTGAAGCCCCACTTTTAAGAGCCTTATAGAGTGATCAGGAGAGTTGGAGAGGTAGCATATGAGTTAGAGCTACCAGAGGGAAGCAGAATCCACAACTTATTCCATGTATCCTACCTCAAGAAGGCATTGGGCCAACAGGTCAACGCATCGACAGACCTTCCTCTGCTAGATGAGGAAGGACAATTGGTTTTTGCACCTGAGAGGATTGTTAATGTCCAAGAATGGAGGCTGAGAAGCAGAGTCATACGAGAGTACTTGGTCATTTTCAAAGGGTTTCTTGTAGAAGATGCTATGTGGGAAGGAGTACAGATTCTACAACACCCTGATCTAGAATTTCTCGAGGAAAATCAATTTTGGGAAGGGAGGACTGTAATGTCCCCTTCCAATTGATGACTCATTAGCCTATATGACTCCTGTATGCTATAGTTAACAAAGAAAAAGGGAGTCAAGGCATCAAACCCTAAAGAGATAATTAAATAAAATAAACAATTATGTTTTATTGAAAGGAGTTAAGTAAGGGTTTGATTTGGTCAAAGGAAGAGAGATCTAGAAGAACTGAAAGAAGAATAAATAGTAGGGGAAGTCTCTCACTTTGGCATTATGATTTGATATGTTATTAAGTGCTCTTGTGGCCATCGTTTTTGTTACGGTTTTGGGAAAAACCCTTCCACTAAAGTTTTAATTTCGTTGGTGCAATACCCACCCTAACTATACAAGAGGGAGATTCAACTGGAGTCTTTCTTGGGTTCAATATGGTATTGAACTCTATTCCAAGATATCTTGAAGTTTATCAGTGAATACGCGAAACTTGGAAGCCATATCCAAGAGGAGATCATTAGTAGTTATGTTGGTGTGTATATAGCTTCACACATGAGTCTTCAGAGGCATACCCACGGGTTGTATGAGGGTCATCCCATGAGTATCCACGCAACACCCAACAAGCATCCCATGAGTACCCCTATAGATTGGGTTTTCGCAGCAGATTGGGCCCGAGAAGTCTATGTTGAATTCTAGAGGGTGATCTATAGTACTGACGCCACTGGAGAAAAGAAGTAGAAGGCTTGGAGAGCCTTGGGCTCATTGATTTCCATCATACCAAGTTTCTTGTGTGGTTTCTATAGATTGTGTAGCTCCCTAGCAACCAATAGTTTGTGTTCTGAGTATTTTTATGAAGCTGTAATTACAACCATTAAATATCCTTTTATTGTTGTTTCCATCCATAATAAGATGCCATATTATTCTTCTCTATTTATGTGTTCTTTCCAAATGTTTGATAATATTCCACATTGATCAAAGGAAGCTAACTACACATTCACATAAGGAGAAATTGTAAATTTCAGGCTTGAATATATATATATATATATAATTCCCTCCATGTTTAGCTGGGAACATTACAGGCTCAAACCCATGAATGTAGCTTTCAGAGAACTCATAGAAAGGCTTTGATTAGTAGATGTACCTACCAAGAACAATATATTCACTTGGAATAACAAAAGGGGAAATGACCACAGGATTGTTGTATGCCTAGATAGGTTTTTGATCTCTTAAACTTTCCTTCAATCCAAGTAGGCCCTCTCTACATGTGTTCTCCTTTACTATGGCTCAGATCACTGGCCCATAGTCCTGGAATGGCTTCAAGTATGGAAACAAGGGTCAAATCCATTTCGCTTTGGGAAATTCTGGCTTGACCACCCATATTTTCTTTCAAATTTGGCAGTATGGTGGAAAGGCCCAAAATATCTCCATGGAACAAAAATGTTCCAGTTCCAACAAAGGTTAAAGTACGTTAGGATGTGCATCAKAAAGTGGAACAAARAWGTATTTGGTAATATATTTGAAGAAAAAAGGAAAGTAGATCAAGAAATGGAAGAGATCCAATAGAAAGGGATACATGGGATCTACTCAACAAAAATTAGTACCATGGAGGTAAAAATTAGAGAAGAACTGGTTAAAAGAAAGCTTCAGGAGCAATCATTGTGGAAACAAAATCCAGGATCCAATGGCTCAGAGAGGGGGACAAGAATAATAATTTCCTCCATAACTCCCTAGTCCAAAGAAGGAACCAAAACATAATTGCTTTCATCAAATCGCAAGATGGGAGCATCAAAGTAAAACATGAGGACATCATAGAGGAAATCATGAATTATAATTGAGATCTCCTCTCTAAACCTAAGGTTAAAATGAGGGGAGCAATCTAAAAAATAATTGAAGTTATCCTCAGGTTGGTCTCCCCAAAACAGTCCCAGAGTATTATGAGGCATGCATCCTTAGAGGAAGTAGAAGAGATTGTTAATAACATGGCCCAAGGAAAAGCCTCGTGACCTGACGACTTCACTATTGAATTTTTCCAAGTTGGGTGGCCAATATTTGGCACTGACATTTGGGAAGTAGATGAAGAATCTCACAGCTCCAAATCCATTCTTCAAGCGTTCAATGCAACCTTCATCATATTGATCCCTAAGATCAAGGGCGATAACTCTACAGATAAGTTCCATCCCATATCTTTATGCAATGTCATTTATTAAATTATTTCCAAGTGTATAGCATATAGGCTTAATACTATCCTACTGCTCATCATCTCTCAAGAGTAGGGAGGTTTTGTGGAGGGAAAGCAAATTTTGGATGGGATTGTTGTAGCCCATGAGGCTATTCATTCCCTTAAGGTTTCTAAAAAAGTGGGGATGATGATGAAACTGGATATGTCTAAAGCCTATGATAGAATGAATTGGGACTTCCTGAGGAAGATTATGCTTGTTTTAGGCTTTGGAGGGGATTGGGTGGACTGGGTCCTAAACTTGGTTTGATCAGCCTTCTTCTCTATCTTGGTGAATGGGTCTGCCTCAAAGACTTTCAACTTTTCTACGAGTCCCCGTCAGATAGATCCTTTGTCTCCCTTTCTATACACCATTCTAGTGGAAGGATTGGGTCGCAGCCTCTCCCAAGCTAAAAGGAGAGGTGACATCAAAGGGATCACCCTTCACTAGGGAGAGGAGGCTTTGTCTCATCTTTAGTGTGTGGATGATATGCTACTAATGGGTCTGACCACTGTGAAAGAAGCACAAGAGTTAAAAAATAACTTAAGACCTCTTTAATCTAGCCTCGGGTACCATCATCAACCAGGAAAAATGCCAGTTCTTTTTATTCAATATCCCTAGGAAATCCAACGACACTTGAACACCCTACTAGGATTTCAACCTTCCTCCCTCCCAACCAAATATTTAGGATCTCCCTTCATCCTCATAGATCTCCATAACCCATCATAGGAGGAAATCATGACCAAATTGGAAGTTAAACTCAACAACTAGATTCATCGCTTCCTCTCCCTACCTAGATGTGTCCTCTTGATCAAGTTTTTCCTCTCGTCCCTCCCCCTGTACCTCTTCTCGATCTTGGCTTCCCTAGTGAAATTCCTCAAAAAAATATGAGTGCTGCAACACAAGTTTCTATGGGGGGGAGCAATAAAATAAAATAAATGGGTGTTGGTGGCTTGGGATACCCTTTATAAACCAAATACCCAAGGAGGAATAGGTATCAGGGACCCCCATATTATAAGTGGAGAAATGGTGGTGAAACTTTGGTGGAATTGGGTCAAATCCCCTAATTCCCTATGGGAAGAACTATGGAAGAACAAGTATGCCCCCACCATCCCTCAACGGGATTTAATCAGAGAATATGGCGACAGGTCAGGCTCAATGATTTGGAATAATGTTTGCATAATCGTACCCTGGTCCAACGACAATTCTTTTGGGAAGTTTATAATGATCACTCAGATCTCTTCTGGGGGGATGCTTGGGACCAAATTCTTATCTTAGGGAAGGTGGAATAGTTACAGGGGCTATGTCAAACTATGGAAAGAGAAAGGTGGTTGAAGGTGCACCAACATTAGATGGTTAACACGGGGCCCTTTGCACGAACTTGGAAGCCCTTAAAGGATTGGTTGGTTCAGTGGACTGAGCATACCAGAGAAGTAACAATGAATATTTTGATAGAATGACAGCTCGATAAAAGAGAAGGAGACAACATTATTCTAGGGGTTGAAATGGGTATCGTAATTTCACGATAAAAGAAGCTTATTTATCTGCATTGAATCTAGGGGAGAATTAGAGTAGTCCGTTATGGGGGAAAATATGGTCGGCTTCCTTATGGCCTAAAATCTCTACCATCCTATGGTTGGTAGTGAGAAAAAATATTTTGACTTTGGAATGTCTCCTCTGTAGAGGATTTGTGGGTCCGTCCAGACTTTTTCTTTGTTTGGGAGTAGAGGAAACCCTAGATCACTTACTTGGCTCATGCAATTTCACGACCTAGCTGTAAGACACAACTCAACCCTCTTCAGAAAAACAAATATAAGGAACCATAAAATTCCTGAAAACATAGAATTATGGAGTAATAACCCCTATATCAAACATATCCTAAACAAAGCATGGGAAAACTTTCCAGGCTTCCTCATTTGGAATGTATGGAAATAATGGAATAGAAGAATTTTTAAAGGAAAAATGCTTACTAGGGACAAAGTTTGGGAGACCATCAACACCAACATTAAGGAATCCATCGTTGTGATCCCATGGTCTGAACAAGACCTCCAAATGAAATCTCATGAGGCTCACATCTTCAAAAACTCGCACTTGAAGTCTTGTGCTAAAATAAGTACATTAAACTAGAAGATTGTGAATGATCAAATCTGAGACTAATGGGTTACCATGCAGGAGGGTTTCATAAAATTAAATTTTGATGGGGCGTCGAAGGGGAACCCAGGTCTTGCAGGGGCAGGGGGTGTCTTTTGAGATCACAAGGGAGATTTGATTCTGGTCTATGCGTCAAAACTGGGGCTCTTAACAAAAAATTTTGGCAGAATTAGCAGGTCTCCTTCGAGGTATGGTGATTGCTCAGAGATACGGGTTCTTGATCTTGGAGGTAGAAGGGGACTCTCAATTGATTATTAGAGCATTAAAAAAAATATTGAATGGGTTGATGGTCAACAAATTATTGCAGCACTAGATGATGAGTCATGGGCTAAGAGAGCTTGGGCGTATGGTGAACTCTCTGGAAACCATCATACTAGAGTTGGTTCTTAGGAAGGATAACTTAGTGGCTAATTGCATGGCCAGTATAGGTGTCACAATGCTTGACCTGCATTGGCTTTGGTGGTCAGGGGAGCCACTGCCAATGGGGATGACTGAGCTATTTGAGAAATGTTTCTAGGTAGACCTTGCCGCATGGAGGGAACAACCAGAGTCTGAAAGGATGTCCAACTACGAGAATGGTACAAGCCTCGAAGTGGGCTAGATAGACAGGTGGCCAAGGACGTCCCTGCATGATGGTGATGACGAGTTTCCACCTCTCAGAGTTATGAAAGTTTCTAGAGGGGGGGAAGGTGAAGCTCGTTGAAGGCTTGAAGCCATCATGTTTACACATTATTGAAGTGACCACTCCCACAGATTTAATATAAAGGCCTCATTCACAATCCATACAATGGAACAACTACAAGTTGTGTTGAGTCTTGACGACAATAGGGTTGAGGTAATAGGTTCACTCAAATTTCTGCTCATTAAGGGAAATCTTAAGGGGTATAGGTGGATTTGGTACCTTGGCTCAGAGTACCATCGCAGTCACAATAATGATTGGGATAATAATGATAAAAGCGACAGAGGTCTATCTATTCTTAGGGTATTGTTCCCCCCTCTTTGCTCTCATCCGCATCCTGCCAATATTTCTGTAATTATGAAGCGTAGAAATAACATTAGAATGAGAATGACCTGTCATTAAAGGAAGAAACCAAAGAATCACCTAGTGGGTCGCCATGACAAGGAAGCTTCTTCATCTAGAGGCCTCAACCAACTCACAAGAGCTGAGAAAGAGGCCCGAGTAGTCGAAGAGCACTTCTGAGAGCTCTGTTCTTAGGATGAAATTCGATCAATCGAGGCCTTAGAAGACCGCTCTAAAACTAAATGTCGAGAGACTATGGAGGAGGACAACATTAAGGAAGCAACTAAAATGGGTGGTTGATCTGGTTACCCAAGAATAAGGGACATGGGTTATTTTAGGATGGTGTACATGTATTGGCTGGTTAAGGATTTGGTTGGTCAGGCTATCAACAAGACCAAGCATGAGCATGGTGAGATTCTCCATGCAATCCATATCTTGGAAGGGAAATTCAAACTCTACTATCGAGCGCTACATGGTATCAATTTTTAGGTGACTCAGATATGCCGCAAACAAGAGTAGCAAGGGAATAGTTCAGCTGACCAGAGCCTACCAAGCTCTTTCCAATGCCCCATCATGGTGGATGATGATTGGGAAGATGATCAATAGAGATTGATGGACATCATGCCAAGGCCCTAGTATGGATGTCATGCAGAGGAGGAAGCAAGAATCCAACCCCTAACATCACTCTTCCTAGGGGAATAATCATTTTCAAGATCACCAGTAGGTTCTAAAGACTTGTTTTGAATATGGTCATGTTTTGTCTCTTGTTTAGCTTCATATTGGCTCTTAGCCAATTAGGCTTTGACTCTAGTAGTTACAGGCTTGTATGTGGAACAATGGATAAAATTCTGATTTTGTGATGGTTATGGTTGGCCTAAACGAGGTTTATGGGTCTGTTTTCATCTTTTTGGTGGACCCCCCTGTTCATTTTTATTTTTATTTTTTTTAATACTATATTGTGATATAATAGAAGTTATATCTCATTTTATGATGCAGGAGCATCTCTCCACGTCAGCCAACCAGCTAGCCAACCACGTCAGCGGTGTCAAATCGCGTGCTGAAGAGAGGCGCAACCCTCATTTTCAAATTGAACTTGAATGAATGTAATTAAATGTTTTAGGCTGTTGAGCCGTGAGGACGTGATTTTCACATGCGTAGAAGTAGGTAGGCATTAAATGTTGAAGGTTGAGATCTAGATCTAGATTGTGGACTAGACAACCCATTCAATTCAATTAAATAGGGTAGGTGAGGCTGGAGGGAAGCGCTCTAAGAGCCCCCTCATGTAAAATATCTTGGAAAGGTATCTCATTTTTTTGGAAGGAGAGAGAGAGAGAGAAGAAGAGCAAGAGTCGAGACTCTGTTAAAGTCTATGCTCAGGAACACCTTGTAAAAATAGGCATTTTCCATTAATACAAAACAACAGTTTTTCCTGCATATATTTATGTATTGAATGAATGTCTTTTGAGTGTTCATGCCTTTGTGTTCTATTTATGCTGTAGATGTATGCTGTAGGTTTGCATTTGCAGGGAGTTGTTTGATTTTAATGCTTGAGAGGTTCTTTGTGGTTTCATGCTAGGAGGGCATGACAGAGTACTGCAGACTTTGAATACCAGTGCAGAGAAGCACTTCTGAACTCTGCGGATTTAGACAAAGACGTGCCAGGCGGGCACATAAGCTGAAATCATCGATTCAGGGAAGACCTTGGAGGTTTTTGAACGCCTCAGGAGGAAAGGATGTGGATAAGAACATAGTTGTAGACATAAAATCTCTTTGAGTTCTGTAAAGCTCTTCCAAGTGGGCATTGAGCCAGTGCAAGGAGTGCATAGGAGAAGAACTTTGTTGTGAGTTCAGAAGAAGACAGAAGCTCTGAGGAGTTCTGTACAACTCTGCCAAGAGGGCATTGAGTTAGTGTGCAAACAGGCACAGGAAGATGACTCTATTGAGTTCTGTAAATTTGAAGAAGAATCCACTGAAGGATCTTCTCAGGGTTGTTGAACACCCTCCAGACTCAACAATCAGGTTGCTTGAGTGAAGGATAGCCAGGAGGGCATTAGTTTCTCCATTTGAAGGAGGAAGGGAAAAAGGACCAGGTTCCTTAAGAGTCTGAGTCTCAGAAAATCTTAGAAGAGATAGCACCTTTGTGTG
>JASDQU010272114.1:0-15194 GCA_032191745.1 Picea mariana
AATGGTCAGCGCAAAATAATGTGATAGAGGTCAGATCATTCATGGGCCTTGCAGGCTACTATAGGAGATTTATTGAAGGATTCTCAAAGATTGCACACCCAATTACTTCCTTGCAAAAGAAGGGTGTGAAGTTTCAGTGGACATTGGATTGTGAAAAAGTTTCCAACAATTGAAACAATTATTAACTAGTGCTCCAATACTAAGGATTTCAGACCCAAATGAAGACTTCATTGTATGTACAGATGCATGTAAAGAAGGATTTGGTGGAGTCCTCAGTTAAAATGGGTTTGTTATATGTTATGAATCAAGGAAGTTGAAGGAGAATGAAAGACACTATGCCACTCATGATTTGGAGTTGGCAGCCATAGTGCATGCCTTGAGGAAATGGAGACACTACCTCATGGGGAAAAGGTTTGAGCTAAGGACAGACCATCATGGTCTGAAATATTTATTTGATCAACTAACTCTAAATGCTAGGCAATGCAGATGGTTATAATTTCTTAGTGATTATGAATTTGATATAAATCATATCAAGGGAAAAGAGAACAAAGTGGCTGATGCACTCAAAAAAAGAGTGCATGAATTGCATTCTAAAGCCATTGGCATGTACCAATCTGATTTGAAAGACAAAATTGTAGAGGCTGCCAAATCAGATTTGAAATACAAGGAATTAGTGGCAAAATTACAACAAGGTAATTTGCAGCAAAAAATTGAAGAATAAAAGCTAGATACTAATGAAATTCTCATGTACAGGGGCAACATTTATGTACCAAATTCCCATGAATTGAAAAATCTGATATTGAGAGAAATGCTTTATGTACCTTATGTTGGGCACCCAGGTTATCAAAAAACTACTGGCAAGAGCCAATATTATTGGCCAGGAATGAAGAAAGAAGTTGTTGATTTTATTGCCAAATGTTTAGAATCTCAAAAGGTAAAGGATGAACATCAACACCCAACTGGTTTGCTACAACCATTACCCATTCTTGAGTGGAAATGGGAAGTGGTAACAATGGATTTCATCACCAAACTGCCCAGAACAAACAAACAACATGATTCTATCATGGTAGTGGTGGATAAGCTTACTAAAGCTGCCCATTTTATTCCAGTTAAGCTCACTCACAAGGCAACCAACATTGTTGATGTTTATATGAGATAAACTTCTCGATTACATGACATACCCAAGACAATTGTGTCTGACAGAGATAAAAAATTTACCTCAAATTTTTGGAAGGAATTATTTAATGGATTTGGAACAAATTTGAATTTTAGTACAACTTATCATCCAAAATTAGATGGAGAAACAGAGAGGGTGAATCAAGTGATTGAGGATATGTTGAGGATGTATGTGATGGAGAAACCATCAAAATGGGAAGACTACCTACACTTAGTAGATTTTTCTTATAACAATGGGTGCCAAACATCTCTAAAGATGAGCCCATTTGAGGCATTTTATGGAAAAAAGTGCAACACACCGATAAGCTGGGATAACCCAACAAATAGAGTAGAAAAACAAAATTTAAAGGTTGCCCAAGATAGGCAGAAAAACTATGCTGATAAGGGAAGAACTCACAGGGAATTTAAAGTGGGAGACCATGTATTCTTGAAAGTGAAAGCCAACAGAAGTTCCCTAAAGTTGGGAAATTGTTCAAAGTTGGCAGCTTGCTATTGTAACATCCCCAGGCATCAACAGGCCTAGGCAATGCCACTACTCATCTATGAATTAGCTGCGATACCAAACTGTAGCATCCCCGACCTTCCACAGAGACCGGGCAATGCCACTACTGTGGAATATTCACATATAAATATAATATGCATTAAATCAAATTAACACATTTTAACATAGAGTTACTGTTACCATTCAGATTTAATGGAATTAACAACAATTCATACATGCAATGGAACACATGATAACATTCCAACATTATGCATAACATAAAATTAAGCAGATAAATTATACTTATATTTCAACTGGAATAACACCACCAACTGCATGCAGACCTTCCACGAACCTCCCAACCATAGACCGTGCTGCTCATCACTCTTAGCAGTAGGTCACCCCCACGCTGGGACTAAGCTCCACCGAGAAAGGGAATCCTAGGCTATGCAAGGTCAACATGAAGAAACAAAGTTTATGAGGATGGATTCTCTCCTAGGATCCACTTATGCCCACTGCTCACAGACTCTCATTCCCCACATGCCTATCCCATTCCAGGAGTATACAACTTCACTGTCACACCAGACAGTCCTTCGGCTGCTAAACCTACCTTGCCTTGGGCTTCGGCAACAGGCCAGACCAAAATTCTACGAGCTCTGTGGAAGGACCCCTTCCAGGAGTTCTCATTTCCTCCGTGCACTCTCTCACCTGGAGAGAGTCGCTCACAGGCCTGATAACCTGCTTCTTCAACCACAACCACCTCTCTCACCTGGAGAGAGTGTTGCACACATGCCTGAAGACCTACTTCTTCAACTCCATTCTAGCACAAGGAGGACAACTGCAAGGCTCATCAAGGAACAGGCGATGGCATCAAGCCACACATAGCCAAGGAACTGCATGGCCACAACAACCCATAGTTATAACACACATGACATAGACATGTACAGAATGTTCAGGCTTCATAGAAGGCGCGACTTAGTCCACGGGTTTGGCATTGGTTTCAAGGTGCATGACAAGGAATCAACGCAAAGGTCGATCACCGAGGTTTTGGGTTTCAACTCCTAGATGGAAGAATGGACAGAACAAAACACCTTCCTGTGAGGGTTTTCTTCGCTGTGCATGAGTATACAAATGCAGATGCAGAGGCAAAACCGGTTCAGACGTCCCCCTGATCCCCTCAAACTCAGGGGGAGGATGATAGAATGGGAACCCCCACCCAACAACGCTGGCTTTCCCAGCTATAACTGGATGCACCCAGGTTGACACCTGTCTTCCTGCAGTCGCATGCACTCCACTTACCATACGTTCCTTTTCCAGGAACTTAGGACAACACTCAACATGTCCACATTAGCCTTCAGGAATTAATATTAAAATATTATTCCTTTAGAGGTAAGCTCCCTAGCTTAGCCCCTAGGCCCAAACACTTAGCCCCCTCCCTTGCCCAACCTTGTGGAAGCTTAGTCCCCCATCACTCTTTCTTCGTGGTCGGTCTACATGAAGCGATGTGTATATTTTTATTAATGATTTTGCATACTTACATATAAAAAACAAGCTCATGGACTTAGCATCCTAGGTTCTCTGGCCTAATCACCACATAAGCCTCCTAGCTTATTATAACTTAGCTCACCAACCTATCAAATATGTTTACAATTCTTAATTACAACTGGGGCTCTATTGGGGGATATTACAGCTATTGTGGGCCATTTGAAATCCTAGAGAGGATTGGTCCAGTGGCTTATATGATTGCATTGACTGCATCTATGTTTGTTCATAATGTATTCCATGTATCATTGTTCAAGAAATATATACACGATGCTCATCATGTTATTGATTGGAATGTGATTTAGGTGGAGCAAGAAGGTGCATTTCAAGTGCATCCGGTACAAATTTTGGACCAGAAAATCAAACAGTTCTGGAATCGAGCCATAGGGATTGTAAAGGTCCAATGGACCTGGTATGGTCCTGAGGACGCTACTTGGGAGCATGAGGATGCAATGCGGGAAGAATAACCACATCTTTTTGAGGATTTTTGAAATTTTTGTTGTATATGTGTACATAATGCACTGAGGATAGTGCATAAATAAGGGGAGGGGATTGTAATATCCCTAGTCCGAACCCAATTGTAAATGTAAATACAAATGTACGTAAGATGGTGAGCTGTTTGATATCATTTTTGTATGCACCTTCCATGGTATAATGCGTGCATCTACTGTGCAGTAAAATGATGAAATGTGCACATTCTAGGATACTGCACGCAACAACTTAAGTGCACATGATTTTGAGGCCAGGGAGACTTTGTGTATATGCTGTGTTTTATAGGTTGGTGAGCCAGTTTTGTGATGATTAGGTCAGAGAGCCTAGATGTTAAAGGCCAATGAGCCTATTTTTGTATATGTCTCATCATTAATATAAAATACATTGCTGCGTGCAAACCAACCATGATAAAATAGTATGGGGGACTAAACTCCACTAGTTAGGGAAAGGGGGGGATAAAAGTTAAGAAAAAGGGCTAATCTAGGGAGCTTAAGCCAAAAATGAATATTATATTAATATTCTTTAAATCATAAAGTATGGAAAATTATTTTATCCTAAGTTCTAAGGATGGGGACAAGTGGACCAAAGTAGCTCCCAATATGACAAGTGTCAAGTTGGGAACACACATACATATAGTTTGGACTTAGTTCATTTTTTGGGTCCTTCCATCATTCAGTCATCCATTGAATCATCCCAGGATCATTCACTCACACAGTCATTTGTCCTTTGTACCTTCCTGTCATAGTACCCGAACCTGTATCTATACCCATACCTATTTGTGTAGCTGGTTAGCTTGGGAGATGGACTGAAGAAGTGGGTTGTCAGGCCCATGGGATATTGAAGAGGCGAGTTGTCATGCCCATGAGCAATCTCTCAAGGTGAGAGAATTTCTAGGAATTGATTTCCAAAGGTGATAAACTACAACTACAGGGCTTCGAGAATTCCTGTCTGGCCTGTTGCTAAAGCCCGGAAAGGAAGTGGGGCAGTCGAAGGATTGTTGAGCATAGAAGGGGAACACTTTCTGGGGTGGGACAAGCATGTGGGGAATGAGGGATTGTAGGCTGTTAGTTTGAGTTGGCACCTGTGACAGAGTCTTTCCTGTTGTCTATGATACGTCATCCTGGTTAGGAATCCCTTTACCCGAGTGGAGTTTAGTCCCAGCTCAAGGGTGATCCACTGCTGAGAGTGATGAGCAATGTGGTCTAAGGTTGGGAGGTTCGTGGAAGGTCTGCACGTAGTTGGTGATATTCTTACCAAGATAAGTTTCAACTGTGTGATAAATTACATGCTGCATTATTATTTACGTGTTTATTTTTATGGGTTTATCCTATGTGTGGTTTATAACTGTCTTTACATTTATGGCATTGCCTGTATATGTTGCATGTTTATGCTTATTGTTATTTCAATATGAATCCATGCATTTACATAATGCATTTTTTTGTTTACGTTTTATATATAAAGTTTCGCAAGAGTTCTTTGTGTATATGTTTTAATTGCATGTAGTTCGAAAAATTTATGCGGCATAACTCAGTTGGATGTTGGGTATGTTATAGTATGGTATCAGAGAATGAAAGAATTTTCTCGAGTATCATGGCCTGACCTGGGTGGCCGGGGATGTTACAGGTAGTAGGATTCCCCTCTTTCATTTCCATGATTTTGTTTTGATTTTCATGCCTTTTTTTCATCTGTTTTAGGCCCCTTAAGAGCCCCCATGGCACCTTACTAGAGTGGCGCTTCCCTAAGGTATCGGGAGGGGTGCCATCCCAGATATTGGCACCCTGATGCTTGTTTATATGGTGCCCTGACGCTCTGAAATAGTCTACAGGGGGGTTTTAGGTGCAAAAATGATTTTTTTTCTTGTCTTTTAGCCTAGTAAAAAACATTCTTTTGACTTGGGGTCTTGATTAATGATTTTTAATGATGTTTTGCAGGGATTCAAAAGACAATATTATTGAGTAGAAGAAAAGAGAGAACAAAAATGATGATATGGCCGCATTGCATGACCCTCAAGCAAGGGCAACGCTCCGAAATTGCAGTTTATTGAAAATTTTCAAGATACAAAACATGTGAAAAGATATACTTCTCTTAGACCACCTGATTGGGTTATGGGATGATGATGAGCAGGATTTTCAAGTGGGATATCAATTTTTAGAGATTGAAATCGAGGATTTATACTTTATTACTGGGCTCTCTAAAAGATGGGCACCCATCATCTTATCCAGACATCAGGCTACACCATTGCAGATTGATGACTATATAACACAGTTATGTATGCTGGGATCCCACAAGGAAAGTGGTAGGATTGCAATTAAGGATGTGAGAGATATTCCATTATGAGTTATCATATTCACCATCACCAAACTAGAAGGAAGCACCAGTATTCACTTGGCTTCCAAATCACAAATGGCATACACAGTTGAGTGCCTTGGGCCAAAGATATTCGATTGGTGTGCAAGATTTCTAGCAAATGTCAAAGATCAGATTTCCAGATGTAGAACAAGGAGGTAGAAACAATTGGGTATGGATCATTCTTGGTATCGTTATTCCTGAATGAGTACCTTTGATGTAGCCTCATATTTCTTTGATAGAGCATCCTGTATCCAAGCCTAGTATGGAAAGGTGGACTAGCCTTTCACCTTAGTTAGGAAACCAGCCTTCATCTTTTTCTTTCACTGTCAATTTCTTTGCATGGTGGAGGAGGCAGATTGTGACAGTGGAATACTATCCTTATTTCGAGATGGAATTTAGAGGTAGTGCAGATTTAGTGCTCCCTAAAGGGGCACAATGGGATGCATCAGGTAAATTCCAAAACATGACCTTGCAAAAAATGGTTTTGATTTTTTATGATATATTTATTTTTTTATGGTACAATGAGGGATCTTAAACATGTTTATTTTTCATCATGCAGACCGAGGCATGACACGTCCAGCTGAGATGTCACCATTTGGATGATGTGGTGGTGTTCAGGTAGCGACAGAGGCAGGTGGCAGAGCCAGAGGGCTTCAGGAGGTAGAGAGGAATCTCCGAAGGATTACCATGGGTGTCCCTTCCATGAGATTATGAGACATTCCTTATCACCTGTAGAGGCACACAATGGGTGCTCCAGAGAGTCTCATCCTTCTACTATGGTGAGTAGCTAGAGCAATGAAGTGTTACCGTGAGCACAATGTAGTACAGGGGAACGAGTAGAGTCTCATATCTTAGTGTAGTCTTATGCGATGATGTACGCGCATCATAGCCCACGTTTTTTCCCCTCTATGTACTTTTGGATGATGTTATGGAAAACTTTTTCTATTTACACACACACACACACACACACACACACACACACACACACACACACACACGAGTTTTGCCTCTGCTACTTATTTTTCAAATGATTTGATGTTTATTTTTTTATTTATGCTTTATGATTTTGAATATTCATCTATGTGTGAGATGCCAATCCAATATATAATTTTCTAATGAATCTGTAATGACATTAAGTTCTCTAGATATTTGTTGGTATTCTAGGTAAGAAAAATACCTCTTGAGACAACGAACCCTCAAACAGAGACGTAGTAATACTGGATTGCGAACAACATAAATGCAATTAAGTTGAAAAACCATGAGTTGGGAATCAAGACTAACAATTATATGAGATATGTTAAGAGAAACAACCTCGATAAAAAGTCCAATTACGACATGATACTCTGCAACATTATTGGTTGCAGGTCCAAGACATATCCCTCTTGAATTTACCAACTCATGAGAATGGTAAATGGTCCAAGCCACAAAAGTTAATTTCTGGGTATGTTGGTTAACGCCACCTGCAAATCCAAAATATATGGGGAAATATGCTGGCATATGCACATTCAAGAACAAAGCAGGGTATATGCAGCTAAAAATAAAACAAAACCCTTACACACAAAAGTAAATACACATGCAACCAAATCATATGGTAAAATAATGTACAAAGCACACATGCAAGATTTTCTAAGCATAGTACTTCCTCAGATAGAGCCCATTACGAGGATCATTGAAAGGGATTCCATCATAGTCGACTAACTTGTAGGCACCTCTTTGTAGAACACATTTTACGATGTAGGGTCCATGCCACATAGGTTCTAGTTTTCCTGCTCCAAGTTTATCATGGTCTTGGTTGTAGACCGGGACTAGATCTCCTTCTACAAAAGCACGAGTTCAAACATACTTATCATATTGAGTTTTGATGCATTTTTGATATGTCTCATTAATGAGGGAAACATCATGATGGGTCTCATCCAACATCGTTAGATATAGGAAACATTCCTATTCGATAGAGGTGTTGGGTAGGAGTTCTACAAATAGTCTCAAAGATGGAATTTCACATTCAATTGGAAACACAACTTCTAACCCATATACCAACTGGAAAGGTGTGAAACCAGTGGCAGTTTTGACGGAAGTCTGATAGGCCTAGAGTGATGAGAAGAGTTGGAAATTCCAATTGGTTTTGTTCACCCCGACCATGCGTTGAAGCATGGTTTTCAAGACTTTGTTGATGGATTCAACTTGTCCATTGGCTTGGGGATAATATGGGGATGATTTTTCATGTCGAAAACCCAATTTGGTACCCAACTCACTCATCATCCGATTTTGGAAATGAGATCCATGATCGGTTATGATAGCTCGTGGGACTCCAAATCTAGCGATGATGTGATTAAATACGAAAAGAGAAACAATTTGGTCATCGTTTAAGAATGTAGGCATAGCCTTAGCCCATTTAGTGAAATAATCGTCTACGACGATAATATAACCATGCCCTCCTGCTGAGGTAGGATTACATTGTATGAAATTGGTGCCCCATTTGGAAAATGGGTCAATGGTGACGATTAGATGTAGAAGAGCAGGGTGGGTATGTGATTTCTTGTGAAAGATCTGATAGGGTGGGAATTTTTTGACGACCTCGATACAATATTTAAAAATGGAGGGCCAAAAATAACCTACACATAATATCTTATGGGTTGTAGGCATCCCAAAGAGATGACTTCCACAAGCTCCTCAGTGACAGTAATTTAAGACATGCTCAACCTCTTCATGGGTGAAACAAAGTCGTAGGACAATATAAATACCGCGGAGATATAAAGTGTCTCCAACAATAAGGTAATATTTTTAATGATGTCGAATGCGAGAACGATCGTGACATGAAATATCTGGGAGAAAGCGTTGGGTCTAGAGATATAAGAGAATGTCTCCATACCAGGAATCGATCGTACAGATAAGAAACAATGACTCATCTGAAAGGGAATCACTGGGCTCAGTGTCCTCATTGGAATGGGGAAGATCACAAATCAACTCCACAAAAACTAATGACTTCTTTGCTTTAGATTTTGTAAACTCGAGATTGAATTCTTAAAGAATGATGATCCATTTTGAATATTTCCCCCCAAGTACTTAATGAGTCAAGATGTGGCACATGGGGTTTTGTTTAGCAATAACCATGTTAGTGCGAAGTAAGATGTAATGTCGAAATATTTGGACAACGATGACGACTGCGAAAGACAACTTCTCAACATCTGAATATCAAAGTTTGGGGCTGAAAATGAATTTAATTAAATATTAGATCACATGTTCTATACTGTCGTCATCCTCTTGAACTAATACCATGGAAATAGTGGAAACAGAGGTGGCTAAGTAAATGATATAATCTCTCGCCTAGTTAGGGAGGTGTATCAACAACGTATGTGTTAAAACATGTTTGAGAGCGTCAAATGAGCATTGAGAAAGTTCATCCCAGATGAAAGGGACATCCTTTTGCAACAACCTCATGAATCCTTTTGTTATTTCTATGTAATTGCAGATGAAACGATGTAGAAATTTTTCCTTCCCTTGCAAACTTTGGAGTTGGGTAATGTTGTTGGGAGGAGGTAAATCTAGGATAACTTTCACTTTTAAGGGATCCACCCTAATCCCATATTTGGAGACTATGAAACCTAGGAGCCTCCCTGATTCGAAAAAAAAAATGCACTTGTGGGGATTCAAGCATATGTTATAATGCCAATGTCTAAGAAAAAACACTCTCAGATGATTAATATGATATTTCCAATGAGCCAAATGAGCTGGAAAGGCATTGAGGTAGGGCTCAACAATATGCTTGATATCATGGAAAGCATACGACATAACCCACTGAAGAGTGGCACCATACTTTTTAAGGCCAAAGGGTAACTTATGATAAGCGAAGGTTCCCCATGGGCAGATGAAGGTTTTCTTATGTTGATCAGATGGTAAAATATCTATTTGGTTGTAGCCTAAGAATCCATCTATAAAATATAATATTATGCTTCCAGTGCAATTATTGATAATTTGGTCGATGAAGGGTGTAGGGTAATTGTCTTTCAGACAAGCCTTATTGATATCCCTATAGTCGACACAAAATTGAATCGTCCCTTGTTTCTTTGTGACTAGAATGATGTTAGAAACCCATTCGGTCAGAGGTACGTGGTAAATGAAACTAGATTTAAATAATTTTTCTGCCTTGATTGCTGCAGTTTTCTGAGGATGAACAAGGCGAAGTTTCTGTCATACATGTTTAGCTTCAGGATACGTTTTAATTTCATGCAGAATAATCGAAGGATTGATTTTTGGAATTTCTTCGTAGCTCCAATAAAAAAAGTCACATAATTCTTTAAAGAAGGTGGTGTAGTCTTGAATTTCTTCAGTTGAACAGTTCGTGCCTAATTGTATATGTTCCACGATACCCTCTTTTTTGATATGTCTATGCTGATGGTTTGCGATATATGTCCTAAATTTCCCTTGGATATAGTATCCTGAGTAAGTATCAAATATTAAGGATTATCAACGATATGGGATGGAAAAATAGATTGAATATTTTCCTCGATTTCACGCAAAATTGGAAGAAAGGATGAGCGTTGGTGGTTATCACTCCAAGGTGACTCTTCGATACTAAGCATTTTCATTATAGATTCCTCGGATGGAAAAATATATAGGATGTAATCAAAGTTTGATTATAAGGAATTCAACCAAGATGGCAGTGAATAAAAATTGGATGCCTCTACATGTTGGTCGCCGGGTGAAGGAGAGGCGGATTGAATGGCATCATATTTAGCCTATGTTGGGCTAAGCGACATACTTTCACCTAACGTATCAAACTCTAAAGGACTAGGCACGATCTAAGGATCAGACGATTCGAGGGATTGATGTGCTGCGGTTGAGATCATATTTATCGTTGCGATATTCTGTGAAGTTTGAGGAATGAGTGTGGGGAAATTTCCCATGAGTGAAGAATCTTTCAGTAGACCAACCCCTACACTTTTGTAAATAATCATTGAGTCCCCCAAAAATGGAATATTGTTGGTGGTTTGTTTGTGAGCATCAGGTGTATAGTAATCTAATTGATCGTTGGTAACTATCTTTCCTTGATGAGGGAACTAGACACATCGAAAAACTGAAGAGGCCACAACAGTCATAGCATAAAACCATATTCTTCCAAGAAACAAGTCATAATCTAAAGAAGCATCGACTACTTCCACGTCAACATAAATGGTCCCCCCCCCCAGTTAAATGGCTAATGATTGCAACAGTCCATGAGGTCTGAAGCCTCGTCCATCAAATGATTTCAACATGGTAGGAAATTTATTAAGACCCGACGATTTAAGACCTTTCCAACAGGCTAAGGGCATGACACAGGTCGTTGTTCCTTCATCCAATATAGTGCGATGAATGTGTTGATTGTGAACAACAAATTCGATTTGAAATGAAATTTGGTGAGAGAGCCTTGATTTATAATCTTCCAGGTTAAACGTGATAGTATTGGATGACTCATGATCTAAAAATCCAATGGACGCCAAGAGAGTCCTATGCTAACTAGGGAAGTTTTGCAGAACTTCGAGTGCCGAAATTGCACAAGGTGCTTGGGCCAAATATTCAACTATATTGTAGTTCTCGGCATCAAAAGAGTTGGGATTAAAGGTCAACTTTTGAATAGTACTCTTGGGAAGCCATAATATAGAGTCAAAGTTTGGTTTTTCAATCTGGAGAGGTCTATGTGGAGGGGTAACAGAGGTGGAAGGTGGATCATTCACGGTTCCATTAGTTACACTATGTTTACCATTTTTCCCTGTAGGTGTGTCATATGTCGTAGTCCTAGTGGTCAAATATTCACCATTGAACATGTAAATATGTGCACTTGAGGAAGCATCCTCTTTAGGAGGAGGAACTGGGTTTCCTCCTTTTGGAGGTGCAGGATTTTGTGCAACCATTGACTATAGCTATGGAAAAGAATGTGTTAAAACAATGAGTTGGGAATTTCCTTTGAGGAATTTTGATACTTCTTCTCGATGAGGACAATCTCTTGTGTAATGATCGTCAACACATATTAGACAGGGAAATTTCAGTTTTCATTGTTGTTTCTTTTCAACAACAGGTGGTTGTGTTTGTGTTTTTAGGTTTTCTATTTGATTATTATTTTTCTTTGATTTATTCTTACACTTATTCCCCTCCCCAGATTGCAATGGTAAAGCAAATTGAACTACCTTTACTTCAGAGACTTTAGTTGGGGACGAATTACATGGGATAGAAGGCTGCACCGTAGTTAGGGTATATACTGAATGATTTGTAGTCCCAATCGACTGTGAGGCAGGTTGAGTTTTGACAGAACTGATAAAACCATCAGAATGAGCGACATATGATGGTTTGGATGGATCGGTTGACATATGAGGAGCATTTGGGATCAATTTGTATAATGTACCAGTTTGGGAATAAACCAAATACATATATTGGGCATGAGAAATAACTTCTTCTTCTGTAACTATGCCTCCCATTGTCACATCACGAGAAATAGGTGGTAACAGGTATTTTGTGAACCATTCTGCCAACAATTGGTCTGGGATGGTAAGTTTGATCAACCGTCATCATTGACTCCACTAATGGATACGATCAGAAATGTGTACAGATTTGGTCTGACGAAGGGAGGTCAAAAGTTCCATTTCTTGTTTGTATCTAATTGGCAGTTGAAAATGGGTGAGGAAAGCCATTGCAAGTGAATTAAAATATTGAAAAGATCCACATGGTAATTCAATGTACCATTTTGTTGTGGATCCAGTAAGAGTACACTAGAAAAGACACAAATGAATAGAGTCATCCATTAATGATTTTGATGAACACTAAAGATGAAATGTCATGACATGATTATTTGTATCTTCTCCAGGTTTACCATCAAATTTTTGGATATATGATGGTAACTTGGTGGGAATTACTGGCCAGAAAGGAGAATGCAATATGGGATCATTTGTCAATATTGACAGGTCTGGAAGATCTAAAGTAGCTATAAAAGGTAGTCGTCGATTACTTTGAGGATGATACTGGTGAGGCATGGGAACACCAATAGGACTATAAACAGGTTGTTGAGGGAAGTTGTATCCAAAAGGTCCTTCAATATATGGCTGTTGAGGATTTTGACTAGTAAAAGAATTATTCGTTTGTTGAGGTACTTGGGTAAAAGATGAGGGAAAACCAAATTGACCCCGAGGAGGGTAACTAGTTGGACCCTAAGGAGGATAAGAAATGTGACATGGAGGAGGGTAACCAGTTTGATCCTGAGGAGGATAACCAGTTTTACCTTGAGGAGGATAACATGTTTGACCTTGAGGAGGATAACCAGTTTGACCTTGTGGAGGAAAAGATGATTGACTCTAAGGGCCCCAAGTGGGATTTGTGACACCTGGGAATAGTTGTCCATAGTACAGTTCTGATGAGTTAGGATTTAAATATCTTCTTGGTAGGGTTGGATTAAAATATCCTCCTTGAAGTGGTGGATTAAAATATCCTCCCTGAGGTGGTCCCCAGGTCTGTTGCGGGTTTCCGAAAAAAACAAGAGGAACTTACCCCTTGCCATAGGTTGGGTAATGACCGATACTTGTCCACTAAATGAGATTTCCCCCCTGAAGGAACTTGTCCATCGAATGAGGGTTCCCCCCTGATATAAACTTGTCCAATAACAGAGGCTTTTCCCCTAGTAGGGATTTTTCCCCCAGTCAGGACTTGTGGTATGATAAGGTTTTTCATTCTAAGATGGGAAGGTGTCCCAATAGGATTCTGTGGTGTGAATGAAATTGTTGCTTGAAGAGGCATTGTTGGTGTAATCGTCATAGTGATTTGTAAATGACTAGGAAGGATAAGACATGTATCACTCTATATTTGACTTGAAGTGGTAGAAATGTTATGTGTTGTTCCTACAGGATGACCAAGGAAATGACTCGATGGTTCTATACCTGCATTAGTAATGACAGGTGTATGTGGAGGGGAATAAAATGGTCGATTCAAATTGAATTTTTCAAAAATATCATGGTTCAATGGAGTTTTCCATATAGGACGAACATGAGTTTGATTTGGATCTACCATTCTAATAGTACTGGCATGAGTTGTATATCCTTCACTTGTGTTGAGTTGTTCTGATTCCATATTAACTTCTTTGTATGGCCTTGACGATAATATGGGATAATCCTTAGGTATGATATTCCTTGAATAATCTACTCGGACAAGAAGTGGATCAAGAGGGTTGGTTAATGGAGGGTTTACAGGAGAGACAACACCTTTCTGAACTATTACAATTGTTCCCACAAGATGTTCAATTAAAGGAGTAGCAACACTCCCAATGTCAAGATAGTTTTCTTCTTCGACAACTTCTCCACGAAAAGTGTCTTCAGGTGAGTAGGAGGTAAGGGTTCGTAACCATCCTACGTGATCGACGAAGACCTTTATCATCCACAATACCAATTCTTAAGGACAACTAGGGATAATAAACAATACTCTCTAAAAATCTAAAAATATGAACAAGAAAACCAATATCTTCTCACATTGAACTTACTAGTTGGTGAAGAAATCTAACATCGTGGGAACAAAGTGAGAAGGGGATGGGATTGAGTGGGTGGATCAGTTATGTTGGTGCCCTGCTTAATGGACTTACACCTTGGTTCAAGTTCCCTCATGGTTTTATCCATGGGTTACCATCCAAGGAGCCCGAGTGAGTTTGACCAACATCTGACCGACGTACAACAAAGACTCCCCTTCATCGTCACCTTATGTATAGACCCTAAGGAATATGTCCACTAAGTTTACCAACTCATAGTCAACCTCTACACGGGTATAGTTGACAGCCGGGTCCAAACATATGGGGAATATATCAAGTTCGAAATGTTGGAAGATTGGTTGTTGTCATTGATGTCAACCTTAGTCATGGGTTTTGAACCGCAAGATTGATAAAGGTATTTGGACATGAAGGACAATGCACATGCATATACAACACCCATGAAAGTATAGTATACATCATGTTGTTTCCATTGGTATGTGGCGCATCACGTGGATCCTCATGGTTGAGGAGAAATGAATTTTTGAAGATGACAAAGTGAATTGAAGAAGGAAGTACATGTAGGCCTTGAAGATAATTAAAGAAAAGAATTACAAAATAAGAAAGTGTCAGGTCGGCCCTAATGTTAAAAGGAAGTGACATAAATGGTATAAATAAACA
>JASDQU010272115.1:0-15420 GCA_032191745.1 Picea mariana
GTATCAGGTGGTCTTTTATGGAATCCACTATGATACTCATGGCATTGATGTCAACGTCTTTGAACTTCTCCATAGATGCAACGTTCTGTGGTTCCTTCTCTTCTCCTTCTGTAAACTCTGGCTTCACGATCTTTCCTTTCACAATGTCCAACACTTTATTCTTAGCAAGGATGAGGTCAATCCTTGTCTTCCAGGCTCTGAAGTTGGAGGCTCCTTCTATCTTGTTCTCAGACTTCATAGAGTTTGTCATGGCTTTCTTGACTTGGTCAAACCCTAGATTTGACCAGAAATCCAAACTTCACGTCTTGGCCTTCTGAGTGTACCAGGGGATGCACTGGGCTATGGCACACTGATCTATCCAGAGATTAGGTTAATCTTGTCACTTAAGGTGTCTCAACAAGAGGTTTAGGGTTTCCGCAATTGCTTCTGTTGGTAACCCTAGCTGCAGTGATTTTGGAAGTTGCTCCTGCTAGTAACCCTAGCGGCAGTTCCTCAACGAGCTCAATATCTAGCGGCTATGTTTCCTTCCAGCGTTTTAGGCTGACTGAAGGGGTGTGGGACCATAACCTGTTAGAATATAAATAATTGTGTGCTCATTTTACCACGACGATATCCTCGTCTCCCAATCACAGGCCGAAGCCTCCCTCCGAGCACCTTAACCTTGACCTGAGAATTCCTCTGGAAGCAAACCCTAGGCTAGATAGTCAAACAAGGAGCAGCGTATCTCTCCTCCAAGGATAGTGCATCATAAAAAGCTGATCAGATAGTCCAAACCCTAGCCAAGAGATATCCAAGCCAAATACTAAAACTTGCTGCTGCTGCAGCTGCACCTGCAACCCTCGTCCAAACCTGCACACCAGCTACACCTGTAGTGCGCATCAACTGGGAAAACTGCAGTCATGAGATATGAAAAATGAGAAAATGGTGCCCTGTATTTATAGTAATCCTGCCAGTTTATCGGGGCCGACTTCTCCTTCTGGGTAGGTGTCTGTTCAGTATATTATTATTAATTCTGGCCGACTTCTTCTCTTGGAGGCTAATAGCCTAATATAAATTATATTCTTGAGCCGACAAGGCTTCTAGGGTTATTAGCCAATTCATTAGGGTTTCTCTTACTTCTCGGAGTCTTCTATTCTCGTCAGGTTCACATTTAGAGGTAAATACCTCCCGCAGCTACCATAATATTAACAAACCCAACTTTAATTAATTCTGGGTCTTCCATTATAACTGCTGGTGCCGAATTCTTAATCTTCCCTTTGTAATTGTCTGATGACCAATCCGTAAAAGGGGATTTGGTCCTTATACAATTACCGACATGGTTAGTCCTCAATGGGGATTAATCCAATAATAATAATAATAATAATGACATGATTAATCCTCAATGGGGATTTAATCCAATAATAATAATGACATGATTAATCCACAATGGGGATTTAATTCAATAATAAAATAATAATAAGAATGCTCTTCACAGTTACATTATTTCAACAGAATATACTCATAGAGATGTTGAACACTCTGTAGAAAATGCTCATCAAGGTGTGCTTTGAGCAGAAGGTTGTCAGGAGGGCACAAAGTTTTCCTTTGAAAGGAAAAAGAAGGGCATTGACCCTTAGGAGACTAAGTAATTCAAAAATATTAGAGGAGATAATGCAAGGAGTGCGTGGGAGATGGAATCATTCTAAGTCCTACAACTGATAAGAGATAACGCTTATGAGAGTGAAGATGAGATCCAAGAGGCAGAATCGCAGAAGAAAGGTCAAAGGCCGAAGCCTTTGAACACTGACAAAATATTCCAAGGCAGAAGAAGTCAAAAACTCAAGAGGAGGAGCGACAACAACTGTCAGATCGGTTGTGAGGAGGAGCTTGGATCGTTAGATCAACGTCCAACAGAACAAAGGAAGCATAGAGGAGAGGAACATATCCCATATGTTAGGTCTGAGCATGAAGGACCAGCAACCGTTGGATCCAGAGGTAAGCACACGAGACTTAACCCTTGTGTGAGTAGGAGAAGTGGACTTGTCAAAGTCTTGAAGTCCCGAAGTGATTTGGGACCGTCCATCATCAAGGAGGACAGGTGGCATAAGATCCTCAACATTGGAAGTTTGTGGATAAGGAGGAGGAGGAACAACTGAAGTAAATCTTGGCTGTTGATATGAAAGTGGATGCATGGCGCCAGATATGGAACTCTGGGTATAGAGTAATCTGGAGGAATGCAGAGGATGAAAGTGAAAAAATCTCGAAGGATATCTTGATCATTGATCAAGGAGGAGGTCGAAGGACCCTTGATTTGGTCTTGATTGGAAAGAGCTGAAGTCCTAAAGAGAATTAGGGTCGTTGATATGGAGAGGACGCGTGGCAGAAGATCTGTCACTCTGGGGAAATTCACTCCGAAGACTTGTGTGTTTGGAGATGTGAGAAATCTTGAAGGTCGAAGAGCCAAAGTTTATCAGAATCGTCCGATTCTTGAGGATAGGTATCATTAGATCTTCCACTCTAGAAGATTGTCATACAAGGAAAAGTAGATAGTTGAGAGTTGAAACTCTCGAGGGCTGGAATCAACCATAGTTGTTGATTTGGAAGGGAGCTACGTGTCTAGAGATCGTGTAGATTTGGGATCACGTGTGGAAAGAGGAAAGAAGGTAGAAAAGGGGAGATAGATAGTAGCCATTGATTGTGTATCATCGCCAAGGGATTGGAGATCGACGGACAAGCTAGATTGAGGGGACAAAACTTGCTCGAATGTTAAAAATATGAGAGCGGGCCACAATTTATTCCACGCTTTTAACAAAGTGATGCGTGGCAGCTGGAGGTGAATTGTGGGGCGAAAAGTGGGTTGGCCTAAAACCACTCTTTCCCACGCTCGCAATCACATTTTTCCATGAGGTCATAGCCTAGGGTCTTATGAAGGATAGGGATAATGAAAAAGGGGCTAGCTTTTGAAACTTAGAGTTTTGGAAGTGTGCAGGAATAAGCCTGTGGGTATGATAGGACCTGCGCCTAAATTAGGAGAAAAGGGGGCTGTGTATAATTTTTTTAGTTTCAATCACGAGCCCAAAGAGTCAATTCGAATCTAAAGATTGAAATATCCTTTGACCAGGAGGTCAATAGACCTCGTTGTGGTAGGGGAACTACGTCGAAAGTCCTTAGGGAAGAAATAGTCATGTATAGCGACTACCATGAGAGCACAAGAAGATTCAAGAATCTGAGAAGAATTGAAGACTTCTAGGATCAACAAGGAAAAGTTGCACATTGGGAAAGAAGTTGCTGTAATTTATGTGGTAGGAAGTATGTTACGACTTGTTGAGTCAGCCAGAGGAAAGAATGCTTGCATGTTTTCAAGTGTTGTTGGTGATGTTGTTGCATAAGGAGGAAAGAAATAGAGAGATGAAGTGCTGGTTATAAGTTTGATAAAAGAAACATGAAAGCTTCTACTTCCATCATACTTTCAGGTAGTATAAAATTTATTAATGACAGTCATGCAGGTATGAGTCTTTATTACTCTTTTTGCATAATTGCTGAAAGGAAATTTAGATAAGAATTTCCTCAGCCATAGTTATTTTATAAAATCACATGATTATTATTGAATGCATACCACTGGATGTGGTAAAGGATGGAGGCCTGTATTAATTCAAATCTTTTAGCTTCTGAATGCACACATTGACATAGTAGAATGTCATGTTAATTTGGTTGTGGGGTAACAACCAAAGATTTAAAAGATAAGAACTTGTTATAGGAATGAATGCTAGTAAGCTAGTCATGTATGAGACTAGGACATGGTTGGATATGGAAAGGTACGGATATGGAAAGGTTATGAGACACATAGGTACTAAAAGCTTCCTACCTTTAAATAAAACTTGGGCCGCAACTTTTTTTCCAACACTAATGAACACCACAAAATTCTATTCTTGGTGTGGTGTTTGGGTCAAAAAGGAAGGCATCCAATTAATTGGGAAGACAATAGGAAATGTGTGGAGAATGTGTCAACAAATTGGCCATAATTCCAACTTATGGATGGTGAGATACATGACTAAGATAAAGAGCATTATGTAATTCAATTTGGGGTGCATTGAATAAGTATGGATTGAGAATTGTACTCATGCATAGTAAGTGATAGAATTGTATACTAAATGCATTGATTGAGTGTGTTTGTAAGTGCATAAATATATATTATTGGATGGAAATAATTGTTACTAACAACTGAAATGTGGTTAACTCATGAAGTTGAGGACATTTCAGGGAGGTGTTAAACATTGCAACAGGAAAGTTGCAAGTCAAGTAGTCACATGAGCATTGACTACAAAATTTTTTCTTGTTCTGAAAAATAAGTAATGAACTTACAGATATTACTATGAACATGCATATGCATAGAATGACAAGTGGTTCTAGTTTATTAAATTTTTGGGTAATTGTGACTGAATTTCTAGGTGTAAGAGATTCCAAGATCAATGCATAATATTTTGTACATATTGCAATTGAATATGATGTACAAAAAATACTGAAAATTTGTTGGCTATATGCAAGATGAAGCATTACAGGAAAAATGGTATGTAGTTTGGTGCTTGTGGAAAACCACAAGGATGAATGGATTCATAATATGGAAACAACCAAGATGAATTATAAAATATAATTTCATGTTTTGGGGAAAAAGTTGAATTCCCTTTGAACTAAGTTTTTGTTTCTAAATAAATTCTTTTATGTTTTCTCATGATAATTGCATGTGGGCGATGTAGATGAGATGATGTTGATTAAAGTTATAATGTTGACTACAAAGAGTAGCTCAGGGAAGATGTTGATTGGAAACCTTTGAGGGCATTTGGAACTCTGGGAGCCACGGTGCTCTAAGACTTCCTGAGCCGGCCTATTGCTGAAGCCCAAGGAAAGGGAGGTGTAGCAGTCGATGGACTGTGTGAAATTGAAGGTGTACACTCCTGGGGTGGGACATGCATGTGGGGAAGAGAGACCATTGGATGGAGTGCTACTGGGGTTTGGTACCTTGGTCTAGACCATGTTTATTTGTAAGTCTTCTCAATCAAAAGATAAGTATCAATTCTCTATTCATTGTATGTTGTGTTTCTTGTATACAGGTTATAATGTTATTAGAATTGCCTGTTTATACATATATATACATTGCATATATGATTGCATTGCATGCATCCATGAAAATGCATAATGTGTTTCATTTTTCATTGTTTAAGAAATATATACCTGATCCTAATCATGTGATTGATTTGAATGTGATTTAGGTCTAGCAAGAAGGCGTCTTGCAGGTGCATCCGGTGTGCATATTGGACCGAAAGAGAAAACAGATCCATAATTGAGCTATAGGGTTTGTAAAGGTCCAGTGGACCTGTTACGGTCCTGAGGACATGACATGGGAGCATGAGGATGCTATGCAGGCATAATACCCGCATATTTTTGAATATTTTGGAAATCTTGCTGATGCTGTGTAAATAGTTGCACTGAAGACAATGCAAAAATAAGGGGGGGGGGATTGTAATTGTAAACATGTTTTGTAGGTTGGTGAGCCGAGTGTTGATAAGATTGTGGGCTTATGTGTTTATTAGATTGGAGGTCCTAAGTGTTAAAGGCCAAGAGCCTGATTTTTTAAATGTAACTATGCAGATCATTAATAAAATATAAACATCACTGCGTGCAGATCGACCATGAAGAAAGAATGATGGGGGACTAAGCTTCTACAAGGTTGGGTAAGGGAGGAGGCTAAGTGTTTGGGCCTAGGGTCTAAGCTAGGGGGCTTACCTCTAAAGGAATAATATTTATTATTAATTCTTGAAGGCTAAAAGGGACACACTAAGTGTTGAGTGTTTTATCCTAAGCCCTGGGAGAGGCAACATGTGAAAAATGAAACACATGCAGCTCCAGGAAGACAAGTGTCGACTTGGGCGTATGCGGTTAAAGATGAAGAAGTTAACCCTGTTGGGGTTTTTCTCCTGTATTATGTCATCCTCCACTTGATTTCACTAGGATCTAGGGTGTTTGAACCATTTTGCCTCTGCATATACATTTGCTTACCCACACACAGGGAAGGAAAACCTAATGGGAATTTTGTTCGTGGGTCATCCTTCCATCCTACACCTTAGTCTCTTTTCCATTCCCCATCCTTCGTGATTTCCGTTTAGCTCTCCAATTGACCTCTGCATTGATTCCTTGTCACACACCCTGAAACCAGTCCAAAAATCATGGACTGAGTTGTGTCTTCAGTGAAGTCCAAGCATCATGTAAATGTATGAACCGTGTTGTGTCTTAGTGTGGACTATTGACATTTTTGGATGTCCATACACAAATTCCTGTTGCTGCTGTCACCGTGAGTTAACTGAATTACTGTTGCTGTTGCTACTATCCTCACCTTGCGGGAATTGAGTTGAAATTGGTTGAAGAAGCAGGGTGTCAGGCCCATGGTAGAAGAGGTAGGTTGTTAGGCCTGTGAGCAACTCTCTCCAGGTGAGAGAGTTTGTTGGGAAGTGGTTTTCTCCTAGAGAGAGACCAACACTAGCTACAAAGCTCTTAGAATTCCTAATCTGGCCTGTTTCTGAGACCTTGAGAGGGAGGTGAAGAAACCGATGGACTATGTGACAGTGAAGGTGTATACTCCCGGGTGGAACATGCATGTGGGGAATGAGATTCTGTGAGTAGTGGGCGTAAGAAGGCTCCTGGAGAGAATCCTTCTAGTTGCACTGTGTAGTTTCCTGTAACCTCAGCCTAGTATAGGATTCCCTTGCCCTGGGTGGAGCTTAGTCCGAGATCGAGGGTGATCCACTGTTGAGCATGATGAGAAACATGCTCTATGGATGGTAGGTTCGTGGAATATATGCACGTAGTTGGTGGTGTTACTCCAATTGAAAATATAAGTATCAGTCTGTGCTTAATTTATATGTTATGCATGACTATGATGCTTGAATGTTATCATGTATTGCATTGCGTATATGAACTATTGTTAATTCTATTGATTCTGTATGGTAGCAGTAATTCTGTGATTATTGTGATTAAGTATTTTTATTCATTAAAATGCATATATTATATAAGTGTATATTCCGCAATGGTAACATTACCCTGTCTCTGTGTTGGTCGGGGATGCTGCAATTTGGTATCGAAGCTAAGTGAAGCCTCTGAGTAGTGGCATTGCCTGGCCTATTGGTGTATGGGGATGTTACAATACTCATAAATATTATGCATATTACTTAGTTAATTATTATCATAATTAACATAGATTAACTTGTAACCTAGCTACGTTGGAGTGTAGTATATCAGTAAAATAAAGGGATAATCTGGTTACGATTATACCACATTTGTTTCTTTTCTTAAGTGTCAGAAGTATGTTGAACTTTGATCTAAATTTGTTCCAATATCATTTTTAAGAAAAATACAACGATCAACAAAAACCTTATATCAAATTCTTAATCCAAATATATTGTAGTCAATTAATAACGATTAGTTTGAGATAAGGTGGATTGCTAAAATTTTATTAAATGAATCAACTCTTAAAATATCCTCTATTGTGATTTTTAAATGGAAAGTGTAAACAAATAGAATCTCTCACTAAAGTTTCCCAATGCGCAAGTTGGAAATTTGTCCTAATCGCTCATATTCATATTGGAACTCTACTAGACTATTGAAATTATTTTCTTAGAATAATAAGTATCCTTATTGTAGAATAATTTTTTTTTTGTTTGTTTGTTAATGTGGCCGAACCTGTTGGCATCGGGATTAACCTGTGGCTTGAGAAACTGCAACTCAGGGGCATCTAAGCCGTCAAAATCACCCAGGGATCACACCCGGCCTGAGCCACACCAACCCTTAACATGGTTGGATTTTTTTGCCCCCGCAGGTTTCGAACCGGTGACTTTTCAACACAGAGTGGCTTAACAACAAACTCCGTCACCGAATATCCCACACCTCGGGGACTTATTGTTGAGTAATTTAATAGTGATATCGTGTATTAATAGAATAAATTTAACCCCCGGGGGGCAACTCAATTGGCAAGTGCCATGAAAATGAAGTTCCATGAGGTTTCGAGTTCAACTCCCCCCGACTTACAATGTGTTCCACATAAGGGGCCTCGTGGGCACACCTGGAGGTTATAGTGGTAGCAGTTGGATAACACGGCCATGTGTAACGCGATCACATGCCCAACTAGTTGCTAATTCCTCTAGACATAAAATAAAAATAAAAAATAGGATAAATTTAATGATTAGTGTACTTAGATATTATATAGCAAGGATGAACTGAAATAATTATTGGTTGGTTTGTGAATTTAATATTAGATCATATGTTGAATTATTTCCAATGATAGACCAAATATTTTCAAGTGCTTAGTTGATTTGATTGCAATAATGATCAATTTGTGCATTGGTAAGATCTTTTGAAATAAGCTGGCTTACATTATTGTTCACTATAAATTTCTATGATGTGTGTTTAGAATGGAACTGGGGTTACAGGAAATAATACTTTCATGTTCCTCAGAACAATTGCCAGTCCTGAGACCTTAAATGGTCAAAACCGATCAGATGAATCCTAGACTTAAGCATTGATTATGTATGCTATCCCCATTTTGTGGATAACTAAGGAGATAATGAATCCCTGTCATTTCGGACGTTTGCAGAATCTCCCTCCTATTCTAGGAGGAGTTCCTAGTCTTGCCAACTCATTGACTCAACCTTCTCACACCCCCGCGAGTGCCACTATTTTGTGTTCAACATTGCTTGGTTCCACTTTACTTGGGTCCATTTCCCAAGGCCATCCATCCACTATCTCTCTTTCACAAGGAGGAGGGGGGACAACTTCTTCTCAAGGGAGAAGTACAACCCCACCAAATCCCCCTCAAGGTTCAGGTCCACTACCTGCTCACACCATGGCTGGAACTAATCCTCCATCACCACCCCCCATGCCATATTTGGTGTCTCTAAACATTATTGATTTGAGTAAACTCACAAATGATCCTATATTACATGACCCCACATGGCCCAATATGCCTACCAAACTACCTTCATATATTCCAAAATTTGAAGGAAAATAGGGGGAAGATCCTGCCAACCATGTCATGACCTTCCACTTATGGTGCTCTTCAAAAAACATCATGGATGACTCCATACTGTTAATTTTATTTCAAAAAACACTCACTGGTCCATTAGCTAAATGGTATGTGGATGAAAAATCAGGGTCCCACATGACTTTTAAATCCTTGTCCTTTTTTAAACAACCAGTTCATCATGACACTGGTCTAGAACTTCTCTCCAAGTGAAAACAAACCTTAGCTATGCATATTGCCAACCACATTCACGAATGGCATCAACGACGTAGTTTATGTAAAGAAGAAACCACCAAAGAACAACGTCTCAATTGGTTTATAAAATCACTCGTCTCTATACTTGCTAAAGATGTGGCATCCACCTTCCCCCAATCCGAAGAGGAAGCCATCAACAAGGCTCAACAATTTGACCTCATTTACTAGAACTTCTCTCCAAGTGAAAACAAACCTTAGCTATGCATATTGCCAACCACATTCACGAATGGCATCAACGACGTAGTTTATGTAAAGAAGAAACCACCAAAGAACAACGTCTCAATTGGTTTATAAAATCACTCGTCTCTATACTTGCTAAAGATGTGGCATCCACCTTCCCCCAATCCGAAGAGGAAGCCATCAACAAGGCTCAACAATTTGACCTCATTTATGCTCAGTCGGGTTACTTATACACCATAATACTTGATGCAGCCAGACCCGCACCATTTGGCCAGACAAATCTGGGATGTCTCATGCGACATATGGGTTGATTGGTACCACGACACACCACAAACCGTACATCCAACCACCACCTATGTATGGTACACCCCAATATCAACTGATATATGGAGGTTCCTCTTATTACCCTTCTCCCCCTTACCAACAACCATATCATGTTTCTCCCCCTACACCGATAAGTGGACTCTTGTCTGCTCCCATGATGCGCCCGACCTCTCAACCAAGTTCTGGTCCCCCCTCTACCTCAGCATACAACCTGGGCACTAGTGAAATCACTTTTCCTTCCTATGTGCCCTACAGATTTTTCCAAAAAAAAATCCATATTTTCCTTTTCTTGGTCCTCTACAGCAGGTTTCTCCTCCACATGGACAACCACATGCCGACGTTAACTTTGTTCAACCCTCTCCCATTCAACAATTTCATACTTTTGAATAGTTGAATGCAGAAAATCCGACCCATTAGTCGAATAATTGCAAAAAGAAAAGAAAAAACTGAAACAATAATAACCCAGGACCAGGAGGAAATAACCCCCAACAAAACCAACCCGCTGGGGGAAACCAGAATCAGAGTAACCAGAACCCCCAAGGGGAAAATAAAAACAAACACCAAGGGAGGAACAAAAAAAAAAACCTCCAGACAAACTTCCCTTGTGCTCTTTGCAGTGAGCATGGTCATTATACTCACCATTGCCCCCAAATTTAGGACTTCAAATGGATGAAAGAATCCATGAACACACGACATCCTCCAACGCTGCCTGTGCCTCAGTAGGCCACACAACAACATTTGCAACAACCAACCCTAGCCATGTTGCAAAAACCTATTCCACACCAAGGTGTGATGAATACACAAAAATAGGTACATCCTGCCCTACCACAAATGGGATAGTGTAAAAAGATAGGGCCCATCCACCCTGGAAATCCGACGGATCGCAATATGCTCCTCACTAGAGAAGAAGAAAATCTTCTGCAAATGTACAGTCATCAATACAACACACCCCATGAATCTACTCCCACCACTTTGGAAGTAGCTCCAAATACATCCAGACAACCCTTGATGATTCCACACCCTAACACTAAACCCCCTATTTCGATCCCTCACATTCTGTTACGACAGAATGTAAACAACCCTCATGCTAGGGAAACACACAATTACAGTCTTGTCGATGACTTGGCGCAGTCTCGTGCAACCATTTATGTATTGGAGGTCCTCCAAACCTTTCCAAATCAATGGAAATCCTTACATTACTCCTTGGGGGCAGTCGACCCAGCTGATACTAGACTCATCACATTTGATCTAGATAGCAGAGAACCTCGTCTCCCCACTCTGGTAGCTTTCCAGATACCAGTCAAAATTCAGAACATCACGGTTCATCGGTGTATCATTGATGAAGGTGCATGCACATGCATCATGTCCAAAAATGTATGGTAGAAACTTGGCTCCCCTGAGCTATTACCATCCTCCATCACTTTAAGAGCTTATGATAGTCGACCATCCTCCCCTGAAGGGCTCTTTCAAAATGTCCCCATTGAACTTAGAGGCAAAATCATTCTCATCAACATTGAGGTTATCGACGCCCCACTCAATTACAATATCTTGTTTGGATGTAGCTACATGTATGCTATGAATGCAGTAGCCTCTTCTGTGTTTCAAACGATGATGTTCCCCCACAACGGGAAAATCATCACCATAGACCAAGTTTCACATTACGAACCTAACCACTCTGCCAACATTGATAACATCCTGCCTCTTGTCCACACTAGTTCTGACGCTTATTCACTCATGGATGCGCACCCTGGAATTTTTAAGGAACCATCTTTACTGGGGGCATACCATAGAGCACCACCTCTCATACACCCTTCATCACAAGTGTGTGTCGTATATTCTAATGGAACTGACACCAGAGACACCATTCTTCCCACTGAGGCTTCTCCACACCTTGACATCCAACCATTTGAAGAAATTTTTCCTTAGGGTTTCCTTGAGAAACCTACCACACCACTTATCCCCAATTTTCCCCTCCCCCAGGGGAAAATCTCGGTTTGGGAGACAATCCCCCAAGCCATCACTCAAATTCCCTTCTTCTACCCCCCATCGGGAGTACAAGAATTTCAAGTAGCCGTGACACTTACCCTTCCCAACATGGTGCTCGCCATCCCTGTCTGGTATCTACACCCACCCATGATGGTTCCTCAACCATACCTCCCTCCCCAATCAGAGGGAATCCCAATGCATATCCCAGTACTAACTCCGGCCATGCCACCCTCACCCTCAGTCGCCAGTACTACTTGTTATCACTGAAATTTTATCCGCAACATTGCATGCAAATGGTTATAGAAATACAACATCTCCAAATAGCTATTAGTTCACCTACAACACCAAAAATGCATTTCCAAGAGGCAAAAACCATACAATTGGGTCAAAAATTGAAGTGCCCAAATTCACTAAAAGAATCATGCACACTATGCATGGAATGCACAACTTTCTCAGTCAAACCCACACATTGTGCATGAAATGCACGACTTTCTCAGTCAAACCCACACATTGTGAGTGAAATGCATGACTTTATACAGGCAAAACTGAACATAATGCTCAAAATGCGCAACTGTTTACAGGAAAAGCCACACACTTCCATGAACGATGCATTTATGGTTATTTTTTCCCCCTCACCCACTTATGGACCAACTCCCAACTTGATTTGACCCTCAACTCCGAGATGAATCTGAATGGGGGGCTGGTCAAAGACCTAAGGGTGCCCTAAAGGGCCCCTTGTCCACACTAAGAACCAATTGAGTATTGCCTCAAAGACATGTTATAAAAGAAGGCCATGGGTGCACTAAGAATTTAAGAATCTCATTGTATTGTTATGTTTCCTCTATCCTCCCTCAAGAAACCTCTTTTCTTCTTGGAGCATTCTAGCAACATCTCAATAATCTATTCACTTCACCTCTTGAGGGAATAGGCTTGGATTTATTCACCATTTGATTTTTAGTTTATCATTGCCAGAAGAGCTCTCAAATAGGGGATTCAAGAGCCCTCGCAAGGAGGAAGAGGGGATCCATCAATCCTCCTTTCTCTATGGTTTTTTCCAACTAATATAGTTATCCATTGGTGGCATAATTATTGGTCATTTGGTTTATTGATTTTGGTTCAAATTTCCTCATGCATTTTAGTTTTGTTTCTTTAGTCATTTCTTTAGTTGTTTCTAACTTAGTTGTTTGTTTATTTCATGTGATTGAATTGTTTAATTAATACACTAACCTATGTCTTGTCTAGCAGACCTAACTAGACTTGTAAGTTCCCTTCTTTTTCTCATTCAAGTGGCGAAAAGGACACAATAGATTGGCGACCATACTAGGGATAAGGTATCAATTTCATCCCTATTTGGGCTGTTTAAGCACTTCTTTTTGACCCATTTTCCTTGTAGAGATCATAATCAGCCTAGCCTTACCTGCAAAGAGCTAAGTTTGGAGCTGAAGGAGGATAATTCCATTTAAAATCCCCCCCAATGCGTATCCGAATGTGCGCAGGTATTTTAGCCCATAGATGCGCATTCAGAGAATTGTGAGATCATAACACTACTATTCTCTGACATTCTGCACACAGTGCACTAAAAGGTCTTTGGTTCTCTGTGCATTCTGCACCTACTGTGCCTTTGTCTGAAATGTAATCTGTGCATCTGTCTAGAGTATTGAATTGTAAGAGTTTTTGTGATGTTTTGAAGGCCCCTAGCCTTCATAATCTTTCTTTTATGCAATTTGTAAATGCACCACACTTAGTTTCCCTCTCCACGTGAAGGGTTAGTCAAAACATAGGCACTTAGAGGGTTAAAAAGAACCATGTTTCTCCTCTTTTGTTTTAAGTTTCCACATGGATGGCTTGTTTTGATTGTAAAAGTTAAGTTGATATCCTTTACTATCACATATATAAACACTTGCATTGGGACCATAAATCAAACTTTAATCATTGAGTATGCTCTTCTCTCTCACCATAGAGCGATCTTGAGAATCAGAAAGGTGATTAAGGGGACATTTCATCTCCCTTAACAAAATATTTAGGAGAGGAAAAATCCCCACTAGGGATCCTCTTATTTTCTTTTCAAACTTCTTAAATTTTTAAGGACCCATACATGCCCACATGTTTTAAATTTAGGATAGTTTTTGAAATCACTTTCTTAGTTTACATCACTAGGAGAGTTTAAAGATCAAAGTAACGGGCCCATACATGCCCACATGATTGCAATCTAGGATAGTTTTTCAAAGCTTTCTTAGATTAAATCACATTAGGGAGTTTAAAGGATTGGTAAGGGCCCATCTGTCCACATGCTAGTTCTTTAGGGACTTTAAAATTATGCAAGGTGTTGTTGGGAAAAAATACCCTACAGAATAGCAAACTAGGGAACTCTGTTGTTGGGAAAAAATACCCTACGGACTAGCAAACTAGGGTCAGACTTGCATGAATATTTTGACCGTAAAGAAATTACTTTTTAACCTACCACCCAAAACTTAAACCCCTCTTTCGCCATACATGCATGGAAAGGAACTACTAACCTTTTTATTGATGTTTGGTGTAGATCCTCTGTTGCACTTTGCTCACTTGCTTGCTCTGCTCCTTCCAAAGACAATCCTGCAATCAAGACAAACCACTATGCATGCATGCTACTTTTATACTTGAGGGTTAGAAATTAAGCATAAATTAAACAAATCATAGATAAATCATGCATTGGGACGGGAAAAGTATCCTTTTATTATTTTCAAAATGAATCAACTTACAATCAAAGTCGAGACCAGCCACCGCTCCTTGATCCTAATCCTGGGCTCCTCCTCTTCTTTTGTCCTCCAACTGCTTTGTGTTAATTATCCTTAGGCTTGAGGAAAGGCTAGAGGGTTGGGACAATGGATTCAGCAAATGGGTAGAGTTTCTTCGCTATAATTTTCCTCCTCTAAATGGTACCCCTACCCCTTCTTTTATAGGCTAGAAGGAGCTAGGGTTTTGGATGAACTCTCGGCCATGCATGGCCAGGAGTTTCAGTTAACTGACCCATATATTTTTGTCCCGTCGACAACTTTCCTATTTTTATGTTGTGTTAGGTACACGCGGGCTGTAGTAGGCCTGCCAGCGTGCACCCGCGTGCAGTAGTGGGTTAGGGCGCGTGGGCATTGACCCAAGAGGATTTCCAAAGAGGTTGTTCAACAGATGTTTTGGCAATGAAGGGATATGAGTTGGCTTGATACCAGGTAAGCAACTGTGGTGCAATTTAGGGTTATAACAGATGCCCCCTAATGTGTGAGGTTAGAAGAGCATCTGATGGCCGAAATACATTACCGATCTTTTACCAATCTATACTGATGTGTTGAATGAGTGGGCCCAAGGATCAAGAACCATGAGGTTACGTCTGAAAAATAACAAATGTCTCACCGAGGCGGGCATACCCATGATCGGGATAAAATAGAACCATGGCTACCAATCAAATACACTGTAGATCCATGTCAAATAACTATAAAGAGTAGCCGTGAATAATACATAGCGGAGCTACATCTCAAAATCAGAAAGATATACATATAGAGTATCCATCTCCCAGAAGCTGATTCGGCTTGATGGCTGTGCTTAAGAGCTCGAGCAACAACTTCAAAATCTTCTAAAACTCGGGTAGGAGTGTAATG
>JASDQU010272119.1:2043-12716 GCA_032191745.1 Picea mariana
TTGTCAGAAGATTCATAGTGAATTTTGCTGAACTCACAAAGCATATCACTGCTATGTTGAGGAAAAATTCTGAGATAAAGTGGACTGAAGCAGCCAGACAATCATTCAATGACATCAAGGAGGCCATCACAACAACTCCTGTATTGATCAGCCCCGATTTTTCCAAGGTATTTTACATCTTTTCATTTGCTTCCAATGATACGATCGCTGCAGTACTTTTGCAGAAGAATGTTGATGACCAAGAACAGTCGGTTGCTTTCTTTAGTAAGGTATTGAGGGATGTAGAGGTAAAGTATGAGTTGTTGGAAAAACAAGCCTATGCACTTGTCAAGTCACTGAAGGCTTTCAGGGTCTACATTCTTCAGGCAAAGGTAATAGCTTTTGTTCCCTCCAATTCAGTTAAATATGTCCTTGTCCAACCTGACATTGATGGTAAAAGAAGTAAGTGGATAGCCAGGTTGATTGAGTTCGATGTTGAAATTAAACTAGCAAAGCTAGTTAAAGGTTAGGGTCTTGCCAAACTCCTGACAGAAGAGAATTGCAAGTTGCTTGACATAAATCTGATGAGTATTGATGCAGAAACTGTTCTGTCTACTGAGAACAATGAAGATAAAGGAATGCAGGTTTCAACTCATCTAATTGATTGCAAATGGTACAACCATATCATTCAGTTTTTGCAGACTTTATCAGTCCCATCAGATCTGACAAAGACTCAAATAAGGGCTTTAAAGCTCAGAGCTGTAAATTTCTGCATCAATGATAATTTGCTATTTTCGAAAAATCCCATTGGTTTGTTGTTGAGATGTGTGAATCAAGAGGAGGCAGCTAAGGTCATGTGTGAAATTCACAATAGTGAATGCAGAGGACATCACTATTGGAAAACCACAACACACAAAATCTTAAGATCAGGTTACTATTGGCCATCCTTATTTTCAGATGTATATGAATTCATGAAAACATGTGACAAATGTCAGAGATTTGAAGGTAAAAAACAACTGAAGTCCTTTCCTCTCAAACCTATAGTTGTCACAGGACCTTTCCAGCAGTGGGGCCTGGACTTCATAGGTGAGATTTATCCACCTTCTAGTGGACAGCATCGGTGGATTCTGGTTGCCATCGATTACTTTACAAAGTGGATTGAGGCTATTCCCACCCGAAACGCCAATCACACTGTAATCATAAACTTTCTGCAGGAAAATATATTCACCAGATTTGGCTGTCCCAAGAGATTGGTCACTGATAATGCTGCTGCATTCAAAGATAAACACTTGGTGAAATTGTGTGAAGAGCTGGGAATTCATCTGGTACATTCCACAGCCTACTATCCGCAAGGGAATGGTCTAGCTGAGTCATCAGACAAGAGTTTAGTCAGAATCATAAAGAAGCTGCTTGAACAGAATGCCAGATGTTGGGATTCCAAACTGAAGTTTGCATTATGGGATGATAGGGTAACATGCAAGAAATCAATTGGTACATCTCCTTTCAAGCTAGTATATGGTACTGAGGCCATATTTCCTGTTCATCTTGCATTACCAGTTGCAAAATTCTTACAAGAAACTGATGAGGAACCAAGCAATTTGACTAGGAGGATTCATGATTTGGTAGAGCTGCAACAAGATAGAGAGCAGCTCTTAGAAAAAACTGAATTGTATCAGGAGAGGATCAAGAAAAATTTCGACAAGAAAGTCAAATCAGATGTATTCAAAACAAGGGATATGGTCTTAAAGTGGGATGCAGCAAGGAAGGAGACAGGGAAACACGAAAAATTCGAGGCTCTTTGGACAGGTCCTTTTGTCATAACAGCGGAGCAGCAGAACAATACCTTTGTTCTCCAAACTCTTTCAGGTGAGCCAGTATCAGGGGGCCCTTTCAACGGGTGCTTCCTGAAGATCTATTTCTCATAAGGCTTCCTTGAAGCCAGGTTCTTCTTGTACATATTTTCTTTTTCAGTTTTGTTTTCTTTACTTTTGGTATTCTAATAACTCCATGCCCAATGGTACTAGAAACTATTTTTCAGATTGTAATAAGGCTACTAAGTCTAGCTAGGTTCTTGGTCACCTCACAGGGAGATGCCCATCCCAGTTGGAGCCAAATGTTAACTCCCAAAATGAAACCATTCTTTCGGTTGAATTTTGTAGTGGATATCGTGGTTATTGGTCGCATCCTTAAGTTATTTTTGAGTTTTTTATAGCTGAGAAAATTTTCGATTTTGGTTCAGTCAAGAAAATGGCAAAATATCAGGTTTCGCTGGTTTGGGCGAGCCTCCAGTGTGCTCATTAACCACCGAAAGTGTTCAGTTTTGGTAGATAAGTGGTCGATACAAAAGGCAAACAACCACCGAAAAGGTTTGAACGGGCAAAAAAGAAAGCTCGTACTTTTGCACGAGCCAGATGTAAAAAATCGTTGCAATGATGAGGAAGACAACCGTCGAAAGCTCGCGTTGTGGGAGATGATGTTCATTCATGGATTTCAACCGAAAGGTTCGAAGAACCTGCGTATTATCCACTGCAATAATCATTTTCAAATCCATGCAGAGCTTTGATCGCCAGATACGATTGCACGGAGCTTCCCTCCTTGCCAGGTAGCAGATACATCAATCATTATTACCAGGTCATTCATTTATTTTAAAACTCAATGTGTTATAATGAAGCCCAAGGATCGCTGAAGATAACTACCAGCACGTGATTTTATCAGCAGAATCGTGTTTTCAAAATCTGGATCCCACTTTCCCAGGCGATTGGCAAGCTACCTCCGAGTTCATCCAGCATCTTGAGTCAAGAAAATCCGATCGGGTTAACGGGTAAGTCTGTAAGCTATTTCCTATCAAAGTCTCATAAATAAAATTGCCCCCGAAAAATTGAAGTTTTGGCTTTCCCTGTCAGAATGTCATTCAAATGTGGGTCGGTATTCTAGTGCATTTATCAATCTATGCTCTGTCAAACGATTTCACAGTTGTTCATAAATTATATCGACTGTATCCCTAGTTTTTAGAACCGTTGTTTCCCAAACACCCAGTTGCCTACATTTTCAGATACAGTTTGCATTCATTCATGTCAAAAGTCAGTCCTACATTAATATCCGAAGTGGATGGCATGTGGTATTTTGAAGAACATCCAGAGGTTGTAGAGTGTTTTAAATAGGTCGTATTTTTCACATATTGTGAAAAACTGTCAACTTTTCATCAACAAATTGCTGAAGCATTTGCCCTATCATACGATGGAAGGGTTGCTGGGATAGACAAGGAGGAGTTCATTATAGATGAAGCATCTATCACTGAATACACAGGGTTGTCTAGAACAGGTAATTGCTGGTTTAAAACTTCTTCACCCTCAAATTTTGAATTCAGATCATACCTGTTGCCAGTGCATAAAACGTTGACTTGGAAGAAGGATATTCCTATGTCATATCTTGAAACGAACTGGCAGACCCTTGTGAAGGCGATTCTGGTATACATCACCTGTGAAGGGCGTTATAACAGAGTGATGTACTATCATTTTAAATTGTTAAACCACTTCACAGGCAGAGAACACTTAAACATACCTTATTTCTTTCATAAGACCCTGATTAAGATGGAAAAACAGGTAAAGGCTCAGCCCACTAAAGTTACAAGCAGAATATCTCATCAGGGGTTGATTACCCTCCTTGTCAAAGAAGCTCTTCACAAAAAGCAAATAGAATGGAGTTTCTTCTTGTTCTGGAATGAGTTTGAGACAGAAAGACCTTCAGAGATAAAAGCAAAGAAGTCTAGAAGCAAAAATGATTCTACTCCCAAGAGTAGTCGCAGGAGGAGAATAGGGATTTCAATGCCCAGGGATTCTGTAAAAACATCATCCAGCAAACAGGGAGGAATCAGGAAGAAATTAAAGTTTGAGGACAGAAACCCTATCACGGGAAAAAACCCTCTTAACTTACCTTATAGTGACTCTGATTCAGAGCAGGGAGTGGAAAAAACATAGGGAAAATTGCAAATCAAACATAGTGGAAAACTTCTTCAAGCAGGCCTAAGAAAGGTAAGAATAAGAAAATTAACATGCTGCTAAGAGAGATCTATGAGATGGAGGTCCTGGAGAGGGTAATTAAAAAAGCAAACACAGACCTCATAGAGAGAAATGCTGAATTATTCAAAGAGAATCAAACTCTCAAAGAAAAACATAATGAAATCAAAGGTAGAAACAGAGAGTTGATTAGAGAGAACATGAAATTATACAGGCAACTCAGAGTTTTGAGGCTCAAGCTAAAGGAGCATGAAGGATCTGAAGAAAAATAAACTGGTTTGGATACATTGGCAGGCTTAGCCACAACTATCATATATGTAACCGAATCCCCTACATAGTCAGTAATAGTTCGAAGGTCTGCACGAATCAAAACTACAGCAGCTAACAAAGTTTGAGTGTTAAAAAGGGATTCATGACAGACAATTTTGCAATTTTTAAACTCTTCAAAGAATTGACTTTTGGTGGTTTAGGCGAGCCCACAGTGCGCTCATTAACCACTGAAAAGAGGCGCTTTCGGTGGATAAGTTCCCCAGAAATATTCCTAGATAACCGCCGAAAGCCTGTGTGTCCATAATTGAACGAGTTTTTACACAGGTCAGGGATTTTTGGTATGAAATGATTTGAGATCTTTTCCAATGCATGACACATGAATTATCAAGTTCAGCAGAGCAGTTGTTTTTGGCATATTATGGGGAAAGAAGATATTTCAAAGGATATGGAAATTTTTAATGAAGACAGGAAGCAAGGCACTTAGCTGCATCACCAAACTCAACTTGGTCTCCATTTGAGAATTATCATTAGCCTTGGAAGGCTGTTCTACACTGCATCAACAACCCACAGAGAGAGAAATCAGGGATTGACCTCATTTTGAGGAAACAACCCACTTATTTTGCAACATAACTTAACTTGCTATTTTTAGTTTATTTGATCCATGTTTTTAGGATCAAAGGACTGTTTTGTAATGCTATAAATATTAGAATAGATAAGGACACCAGGGTTCGATTCTGGATACAGTAATACTCTTTGCAATCAGACTTATCATTTGCTAATACAGATCACAGGTTTCTTTCCATTTTGGTGGCAGTTTTTCATATCTTCTTCACTTTTATATTGTTGTCAAACCTTGAATAGTTGTTATCCTATTGTTTGGTTCATGACATTATAATCAGTTCCTTTAGTTGTTTATTAGTCCCTGCTTTGCACTGGTTTATGAACAATCTTTTCTTCATCCACTGAAAGCTATTTTACTATTTAACCAATCTTGGAGAGCACTGTCTATTTGTTTATCCTTTCGATGTATGAATGTCATAAGTTGAATTGAGTTATCCCATTGATCCACCTTTACAAAATACAAAAACATTCATTTCTTAAGTTACCAAGCACCTTTGGTCTGCAACCACAAAGGGTTTCTTGGAGTGATAACACTTAGCTCACGGTGCAGCTGTTGTAGTCAATCTGTGTGAGTTGTTGTTCAACATCGTTGACCACGGACTGTGTAACAACTTCCTCTATGTTTCAACATCGTTGACCACGGACTGTGTAACAACTTCTTCTATGTTTCAGCATCGTCAACCACGGACTGTGTAACAGCTTCTTCCGTGTTTCATCATCGTCGACCATGGACTGTGTAACAACTTCTTTTGTGTTTCAACATCGTCGACCACAGACTGTGTAACAGCTTCTGTGAGTTGTTGTTTCAGCATCATAGTCCACAGGCTGTGTAACAGCTTCTTGCTATTTTAGCAACAGGCCTCAATGCTAATCTGCAGTTCGAACTGTTTCAACACTTATACATTTCTGATCAAAGGTTAAGTATGAGAGTAATTATAAATTATATGCAAAACAGATTAAACATATAGTAAAGAGAAGAGACGTTGTATACCTTTGGAAAGATAGGGTAAAGTGATAATATGAGTTTAAATGTGAGTGAAACAAGAGTGTAATGGTGGCAAAAAGTGTGGGCAAAAAGGTACATTGTATGGTCCTAACATCCCCCCCAACTTAAAATGTTGCATGTCCTTAGGCAACTTCACTCTGAATCAGAATTTGAATACCGACTCTGAGCGTGCAAGTTACTCAAGCAGTAGTTGTGGGAGGTGCTGTCTGTTGGAGCTCTGAACCCTTGGACACGTTGTAACCTTTTCCAAGCTATTGTTTTGTCTTCTTAGGCAACTCATAATGGATTTGATATCTCTCTGCTGGCAACCAGAGGATAGGAAAATAAAACCGGTACCCTATCTAGCTTTCATCACATTGTTGAACACACTTGATGTAGTTAGGTACCATGGAGATTGCTATCTCGAGATTAGTAGGGCTAAAAGGATTGTGTTCCTGTCTTTTCTTAGTAGATTGCTTCCAAAACAATTTATTTTCCTGTAGGGAAACAATCTCTATAGATCTGATGAAGTGTTGACAATCCTGAAGCACTGTTGATTGTAGTTGCTGAACATGTTCAGTCATCCCTGGTTTCTTTAAAAACTGATAATATTCTGTAACAAAGGTGGTTGCATTTTGTGGTTCTGGCCTTATCCAGAGAAGGGTGTTATCCTCATTGTGCTTGGTATCCAGGAAATCATACTGCCATATAATTTGATTGTGGAGAAAGGAGGTGAATGCCCGAATCTGGATGTCACCGACAAGAGGATTACATTTAAGCTGTATGTTCTCAGGGATGGCCTCATTATGAAAATATGTCTCACAGAGGAGGTGTTGATCCATAACAGAGGCTTCTGCAAAGGTTTTGACAAAATCTGTTGGATGTAGCACTGCGTGGGGTCTACCTTCTGTGATTGGTTTGATCTGAAACCATGTAAGTCATTCCATGAGGAACAAGGAGTAATTGCAGGATGGTTTCCTTGCAGCCAATAGCTTTTATGCCAAGTCAAATATCAGGAGCAATCTGCCTTTTAACTCCTTGTTCTGTTTCTTAAGGGCACGAGCTTCCTGGCATGTTTTCTCCAAAGCTTCCCAATTTGAGTAGGTATGATTTATCCATATTTTTCTATGTTCCTGTATGATTTTGGCCTGTGTAATAGCAGAATATTTTCTCCATTTTTCTATTATTGCCTGCTCATCCCATGGCTGAGTTTGTATTTCAGCGTTGCAAGTAGTAGGTTGAGGTAGGGTCTGAGTGGCCTGTTCCACAAGGGTGTTGGTATTGATCTGGTTGGGAGGGGCAGATTCCTCAATAGGTACTGTTTGTACAGCTTTATTAACAAAAGCAGAGGTTTTAGATTTGACATTTGTTGTAGGTCGGGGATCAGTCTTAATTTTGGAAGGTCCTGCTGGTTCTTGTGTAACAGCAGGGTGTTCTTCTTTGACTGTAAAAGTTGAAGGTGAAGGGGAAGCTCCTGGCATTGGAATTTGAGTTACTTTACAGCCTTCTTGATAGTATATGTCCCCACATTGACTACACATATATTCTTTACTCGGGATCTCTGTTGTAGTCCCCTCTGACATGGTTGCTATGCGAGCTAGGGTGTGCAAGTTAAGTTCCTTCTCATATGCTTCCTTTGCCATGGCTAGCTCTTTCTTGTAGGCTTCCAGTTCAGACCTTAGGAAATCATTTTGTTGCAAGATAGAGGCCATTGTTGGTTTTGGTTGAGGAATGACTAGTTCTTGTGTAGCAGTCACTGCCTCACTAGCTAGTTCTTGTGTAGCAGTCACTGCCTCACTAGCTAGTTCTTGTGGAGCAGCTCCAGGAACGATAGCTGATTCTTGTGTTTCAGCTTCTTGATGTAAAGAAAGTAATGTTGCAGCTCCCTGGGCATCTGATTCCTGTGTCTCAATAACAATATCAGCAGCTGGTTCTTGTGTTTCAGTTGTAGCTGGTTCTTGTGTGATAGCTATAGCTGGTTCTTGTGTTTCAACCACTGAATGAGTAGTCAGTTCTTGTGTTTCAGCTACTATATGGGTAGCTGGTTCTTGTGTATCAACTACATAATGAGTAGTTGGTTCTTGTTTTTCAGCTACCGGGTTTGAAACGGATGATGTCGTAACATATTGGGTGTCTGGTTCTTGTGTTTCAATGCCTGTAGGTGGAATAAGCAAATATTCCATCATTTGGGAGGTTAGAGGTGTACAGAGTATTAGTCAGATGGGTTGGGGGTCTAGAGAAGTGGCAATAATGGCTGGCCTTGTTGAGGCACTTGTTCGTTTTCTTTGTAAAAAAGGTGGAAAGAAAGGAATTTTCTTTCGTTTATGTGGGGGTTTTTCCTCAATGATAGGACAGGGAGAATTGTCCAGTTCAGAATCATCGCTAAGAATATGAAGGGCAGGAGTGGATGATTCTGGTAAAGTGTGGGGCAGGCTTGGTATGGTAGGGGGGTTAATTGGGCTAATTGGGTCTGTAGGAGGGCTATTAGGTACTTTTGGAGAATCTGGAGGGTTTCGCGGTTGCTGTTCCTGAAGATTTTCAGGAATTTCAGCGGCTTCTTGGGGGTTTATGGGTGGGTTGTTTAGTGGAGGGTTTTGTTGGGAAAAACCCTTTTGGATAAGCAGTTGAGCAAGACGGTGATGGGTGAGTGAAAGGGTGGGATATTTATCCTTTTTACAGTAGTGCGACATATTTTTAAGACAACCGAGCAAATAATAAGGAATGTTCACCAATCTATTATGCCGTAAGTGAGACAATAAGACAAAATCGTGCTGGTAGACTACCTGGTACCGGCCTTCGCAGGTAAGTTAGTGGTTGACGAATTTTGTAACTTTTTGCCATGGAGGCGGCAACGAGATAAGTCGGACACCCCGGCCTTTAGCTTCAATTTGTTCCCCTGGCAAGAGGAAATCCTGTTGGGCATTCAAGATGATATGTTTGCGGCTGAACATGCGAATGCCATTGGTAGGGAGACCGGAAACCTATGCTATATATTCTTCTGTAACTGAAATCTAAACCCCTTGAACAATGGAATGGTCTTCCTGGAGATTTTGAGCAAACTGGAGAACTTGTTGTTGATCATACCACTGGAGTCTCTGAAAATAACCAAGCCATCCTGCCTACAGAAAAAATTGATAGGCTACTGGATAGTGTTCTAACAGGGCTATCATGGCGGGTTCATACCGTATAATAGAGCTTCCCATAGCTACCAACTCGGTAAAATGCACCATGAAAGAGTTGAGTAACAACTTCTATGCAGAGTAAGTTTTTCGAGTGAAGGCATGCGAATGGTGGTCAGACGAACGAAAGGATGGTAAAATAGGAATGGCGGTGGTGATTTCCTGTGAAATGATGGTATAAAAGTTTGATATGTCCTCCCCCCCTTCAAGTGCAGCTAATAATAATTTCACTCGAGTGGTCATAATGATTTGGAATCTTCTCATTAACTATAGCTTAACTGTATTACATAAAATTTACATACCTCGCCTTTGCCTTCTGATTCGTGCTGCAAACAAAATATAATGCCTGTCCACGATAGTTCTGCAATGGTCGTGGCAGAGAATTTTGATTTGTTATATGAATTGTATCAAGGATTTGTTGAATGGAAGGACAAAATGTAGTATGAGAGCACAAAATCTTGCTGACAGATAATGTTGAAAAGTTGGTGTTTTAGCAACAGAAAAGAAAGGGTGAAACAACTGCTGGACGATGTTGTTTCGTCAATGGAAACTGTGAAGAATTGTCGGACTGTAGTGTTTTGGCAATGGGGAGAAGGTGAAAATTTGTTGACAATGGTGTTTCAGCAACAGAAAAGAAAGGGCGAAACAATTGTTGGACGGTGTTGTTTCGTCAATGGGGAAATGTGAAGAATTGTTGAACCATGGCAATGGGAAAATGACGAAAGGTTGTTGACAGTGGTGTTTCAGCAATGGGGAGAATGGTGAAAGGTTGTTGAACAATGATGGGGGAAAATAGTGTGGGGTTGCTGACAGTGGTGTTTCAGCAATGGAGAAAGAGCAAAGAGTTGCTGACAGTGGTGTTTCAGCAATGAAGAAAGAGCAAAGAGTTGCTGACAGTGGTGTTTCAGCAATGGGAAAAATGGTGAAAGTTTGTTGACAATGGTGTTTCAACAATAGGGAAAATGATAAAAGGTTGTTGACAGTGGTGTTTCAACAATGGGGAAAATGGTGAAAGTTTGCTGAAAATGGTGTTTCAGCAATAGGAAAGCTTGCATCTTCTTGAAGTAGGATCGTCGTTTCTTAGTGGGCATGTGCTTTGATCGAGAATCTGCAAAAATTGATTGTAACATGGTATTTCTTGACAGGGATTATTAGTAAGTAAAATCTAATCTAATACTAAAGAAATTAACTTAAAAAGAATTAATTGCAATGAGGGGTAGGAGCCCCCTCTAAAAAGAGGTAATGAGAGTCTTCCACACATGTGGCCTTAAAATCTTGTTTGGAAATAGGGCGTTGGTACAGACGGAGCCGATGACCATTTACAAGTAACGGTGTTTTAGAGTCATCGATTGTGAGGAGCCTTACTGTTACATTGGGGAAAATAGTGTCTACTTCGTAGGGTCCAAGCCATCTTGTACGCAGTTTCCCTTGAAATTCTTTGAACCGAGAGTCATACAGTAGGGCCCAATTACCTTTTTGGAACTGCTTATTCTTGATAGTTTTTTCATGCCATTTTGATCTTTGCTATTGAATCATATTTTTCTGATGAATGGCATCTAGTCTTTTCTCATCCAATTCATTAAGCTGCCGCAACCTGGTTTTCTGTGCATCATTCAAATCAAG
>JASDQU010272120.1:3444-14241 GCA_032191745.1 Picea mariana
GTTGTAGAGTAGAATGCATTAGGACTTATGCTTGGATCTGCTTATTTAATGGAAAAGTAAATTGATGTCTTTTTAAGTTGATGACAGAACTTTTTTTAGCCTAGCTCTTTGGTTGTTGTCTCCTATGGCCTTGTTTTCCCGCATGTCGAGACCACCCTGTGGTGTTTGACTGTGACCCATGTGATTGTTTTCCTTCGTTCCTAGCATGCCAGTCCTCGCCTGAGCAGTCAGCCAGGAGCTTGATCTACGGTCGTCGCCTTAGCGTTAAAAGACCTATGCATCTCAATGCCCTTCTTTTCTGTGAGAGGATGGTGAAGTGAAGGACGAACTCATCCGTCTACCTCTGTCATCGTCTTGGGTTGAAGGATTGCCATGCGTCCTGAAGATTTTTTTTAACCCTGTAGAATTTGATTGTTGGCAAAGTTTTTCCTTAAACTCGGCATGCTTTTATCTCGTCGCTATCTCATTTTATCCCATTTTTATATTTGATGGATCAAATCCTCACCCTGAGTTTTGTTTATTTTTCTTAGATAATTGTTATCTACTCGAGCGCGTTGCAAATCTTTTGTTACCTGACTGCGCTATTCTTAGACACCCTGACATCGATTTCACTGATTGAGCAAAAGCGAACTTACATTCTCTGATTTTAACATTTCAAAATCTTTATATCTACACTACCACATTTTTACCTCTAAAATTTTACTAAGGTAATGATTATGAATTTCAGGTGTCAACAATTTTTAAATTTGGTCTACTTTTTTTAATTATTTCTCCTGAGCGACTTCATTTTGTGCGAAATTTTTGAGCAAATCCCCTTTTTTTTTACCTGAGCGAAATTTTCCTTACTTGAGTGACTTCATCTTGGAGTGTTTTTTTTCTTGTGCAACTTCTTGTGTGAGTGCTTTTTGAGGAGCATCTGACAGATACATATAGTGTTTTGACAGAAAACTTATGGGCGTCCATCTGGTGTCTCCCTGTACACGTTTTCTTTTTCTCCCTTTGATGTGTAGCATTTAGGTTGATTGAGTCGTTGATGTTGGGCATGAATGCTAGAATTACAGCCTGCAAATGATGAGGAAAGGTACAACGATTCTATTGTTATTATTACCACCAGTGAAATAATTTCTCTCTGATTGGTAATATACAGCGAAATTTTATTCTATGCTCTGTCACCTTGGCGTTTTTACTCTCTGAACCTCATATTTTACTCTCTGTTACCTTATGTTGTTCTCTCTGTTACCTTGGCGATTTTATTATCTAAAAACTTGATTTTGGGTTCCTCTAAAAGAGTTGTCTGTTGCCCATGCGTTTCCCTTCATTACATTACCTGCCAGCGGCCCCTTTTATTGGCATTAACGATCTGAACCGCACTGATATTCTTCGGCATTAACATTTTTGTTCCTTGTTAGCATTAATGTTAGCGTCATTTCCATTGATTAGCTTGACAAAACTTTACTAAATGGTATTTGAAACGGAATTTTGAATGACAGTTGAGTTTGTCGTAATTATTAAATGGTAGTGAATTGATTCTGAATCTTAAACGTTTAGACCAAATCTATACACCTGTGTGCCTTTCTAAATGGGACAAAATCTCTACACCTGTGCGTCTTGCTTGTTAGGGATTATTGCTTATAACAATTTGAATTTGGTTGAAGATAGTGCCTTATGTCAGAGGTCATGTGAATGGCAAGTGGAGTTTTGTTAATTGCCCTTAACAGTGTCGAGTTGCCTTGATTTTATTGAAAAAGATAAAAACTTTGCCTATGGCTACGCCTGGAATTGAGCATTTTAATTAAGACAACGAATTTCAGAAATTAATTTGAGTGCTTTAATTTGAGAGAATCCTTATATTTTTAATAAATCATGAATTATATTTGGTGCCTTATTTTCCTTAATAAGACAGGATATTATGATAAATAGAGAAATATGTAAGAATATGATTCAATTTATAGAATGAGGAATGAATGTGATATTGTATAGTAATTAAAGGTTAATTATTTATTTAATTTTATTCTTAAGTTTTTAACTATTGTATCAATTTCAATGTTGATTGTAATTAAGGGTTAATTATTTTATTAATATTATTTTTAAGTTTTTATCTAATTTAATGACTTTTGTATCAAATTTAGTAATATTGATACATTGCTCACCCAATGTTGATTGTAATGTAGATCTACTTATTAAAAATAAGTTACACTAAAATTTTCCTTTGAAGTGAATTCTTTTATTTCCAGCTCTTCAAAACTCCATGTTTCCTTCCTCTCCTTAAACTCATTTTGGATGATGTAACTAGAATCATACTGATTCTTGGGTTTACAAACATTTATTTAATTATTTTAGGAATAATCATGTTTTAACTAGGACTATCCCTTTAGGAGTGATGTTTTTCCTCTTAAGCAAGTTCTTATTAATGGTTCATGTACTTGATCTCGTTACATTTATGGATATAATTGGTTATAATTGGATATATGGATATGATTGGATATTTGTAGTTAAGGCCTAATCATGGTTTATACTTGCTAGCTTGTTCGCTTTTAAGTTCAAGTTAGAATTGCCAATTATGGACTAGTAGGGGATTTAGACTGGTTAACTGATCTGTCATTAACGCTTTTGGATCATAGATATTGACCCTTCAGCCTTAAATGATGGTTGGGTTGACGGAGTCATTTTTAACTCGCGCTTCCCATAGAGGGTGTGGTTGTTCATTTAATTATTGTTGTACTTGGTTGTAAACATTTGAATTGCTTGGTCTACTTGAGTCGGGTAGGATGTAGACACCTCCTTGTTCCTCAGAACAGTCGCCAGCCCTGAGACCTTAAATGGTCAAAATCGATGGGAACCTGGGCTTGACAATTGCTTATGTGTCCTGGAGGTCCTAACCATTGCAGGGTAGGACAGGTGGGTAGTCATTCTTATTCTTGTTAGGTCATCATGTTGTTGTTGCGTGAGTTTCTTGCGTGGTGTTCATTGTCGTGTTGTGTTGTCGAGTATAATGCCATGTTCACCTTCCTACACACACACACAAAAAAAAAAATTCAAAAAATTCCACTTGTTATGTGAGGCTTGATATCGTGATGAAATGGGAGGTCTGTTACAAGATACAATTAGTATAAATAAGAGTAGGAGGCATGAGAAATCCTTTTCTTGAGAGTTATTGTAATAGATAATTTCTCTGCTGGAGGTTGCCTTCTCGAAGAGGAAAGTGAACATTGCTTTCTATTAGTAAAGGTATCAATTTTTGTTGTCGTCCTTTACAATTTTGTTGTTCCGCTAGTATTTTTTGTAGTGTTTATGTTTTCTACTTAATATAATACATCTAGTACCTAACAAAATGCCCCACAAACCTTTCCTAGCTCCAACAAGCTTTACCCTGCAAGATCAATAAAAAATGAAATGAAAGTGACATTAGGTTTTCACTTCCCGAATGTAGAGCTAATGCAACTCAAAAAGTCAATTTTGTGCCATTATTTTTTTCACATCAATTTTTTTTTGCATCACTAAATTGTCTCAATTTTGCATCTCTTTATGAAGAAAAACACAATGCAAAAATGTGGCACAAAGATAATACATTTCAGAGAAAATGTCTTTCAAATAGTCTTAATAGGATTGTTTGATGCAAAGTTGCGATGCTAGAGGCTTGTATTGTAGTAGTGAGCTTACAACTAGGAATGCAATCTTGATATGGAATAAAGGAGCATGGAACAAGGAATATAATGTAGAAAATTATTTCTATGGATTATAAATTTCCTAATTATAAATAAAAAAATACTAGGCACATAAACTTGAAGAAATGATGCAGGAGCATCGCTATCACATCAAAAGAAAGGCAGACTTGGAAGTGAAATTGACACCTCAACACTTTTAAAGAACCAAACCGACCTTAATCAACTTGGTAGTGGTGTGAAGATCCTTTTGATTTTCTCGTTAATTTATTAACTTTATGTAAAGTCTGGCCACCGTTTGAAAGGACAAAACAAATTTTAAATCTTTTACACGACTGTAATGTATTACAGGTGTAGGATAAATGCCCTGATTAGTCATTAGGTTGCATTAATTGAATAGGTAACCACTTGAACAAAATGTAATAGATTTTTAGATAGGAGGATGAAGAGCAAGGAAGATACGAGTCCTTAGACAAGTTTTTTTTAAGTTTGTGTATGTAGGAGATAATGACTGTAATGATGTTTTTTCTTTGAAATGAATACAACAGAGAAAATTGATTCAATTGTATAGTGTTGATACTGTTTGACTGTTAATATGTATTATGTGAGCATATAATGTTCATAGTGAATGAATGAATAATTGAACAAGTTAAATCATTTCTCTTCCTTAAGATTATGCAAGGAGTGCATGCAGAGCACAAAGAGTGCATATGAAGAAGTCTTTTTTTCCTTAAATCTCAGAAGAAATAACGGGGAATTTTCGTATGCAGAGTGTCCATATTGAGCACAAGGAGTGTGTATAGAAGCAAGCTTGTGTTAAAGTTTGAGTTCAGGAAGAACATGCCAGGAAGGCACAACAGAAGAGTTACAAACTCAAGAGAGGGGCCTCAAGGTTTCCAAATACCTTAGAGGAAAAATTTTGTAGAGAAGAACAGAGAAACAGAGTCAATGAGAACTCTGTAGAGCTCTGTCAGGTGGGAATCTAGCGAGTGCAAGGAGTGCACTGAGAACTCTGTAGAGCTCTGTCAGGTGGGAATCTAGTGAGTGCAAGGAGTGCACAGAAGAACTCTATTTCGAGCTCAGAGAGAAAGACAAGTTTCATAGGAGAAGACACTTACAAAGTTACTGAATACTTTGGAGGAAGACTTGTGCAAGGAGTGCACTAGGCCAACACTCAGATGAAGTGTTGAAGACAACCATTTGAAGTCCAATCAAAGTGCAAGGAGTGCACATAGATAGAACTAGTTTCAAGTTCATAAGCTTAGGAGGTTGAGTGCAAAAGAGTGCTAGGAGAAGCACCAAAATTATTCTAAGGAAGACGCAGAAGGGTCGAGTCCCTTAGAGACGGAGCAAGGTTGAGAAGCTCAGGAGAGATAGTGCGAAGCTGCACACAGAGTGAAAGTGTGTGAAAGTGATGAGATTTAAAATTCATTTACTAGAAGCTCAGGAGGAGTAGTGTTTTTAAGTCTCGAGAGGAAACACTTAGAAAAGTTTCTAAGTTTTAAAGAGTTGAAGTGTTCAAAGGTGAAGCACAGAAAACTGAAGTTCAAAGAAAGAACAAGTACGGAGGCTTGAGCAGGAGAAATCCTTTAGAAAATAATTTTGAAGAGTGGATAAGATCGAGGGTCCAGATCCATTCAGGAGGAACCAAAATCTTTCAAGCTGTTAGATCTCGGAGAAGTAGTGCACTGGTTAGTTGTGAGGACTTATTGGAATTTCGCAAAACCAAAGGATTTGGAAGAAGTAACGTGAAATTCATGAAACCCCAAAACGTGAAATCTTGAAATCATCAGGATCTTCCATTGAAATGGGACATGTGGCAAGAGATCAAAATTTCATTGACTCGCAGAGTGGAAAGGTCCAAGGGTGGAGTCATGAGAATTTGCAAACCGCGAAATCGTGACTTCATCACAGTCGTTGGCTGGAGGGTGATTGTGGACCATTGATCTGATCCAAATATTTCACAATTTCGGGTATCAGAGGATCAAGAGAATAGAGGTGAATCACATCGGGATTTCCAGATACTTGAAATCCTGGCACGCTCGGAAGGATTGGCCCCAGGTCATAGTGAAGGGTCATATGGGTGAAGGATAAGGAAGGAGCTAGAATGCGCTAGGCCCTTGTTAGAATTTTGGAACTCAGAAGTTCGAAGGATGGAGATTCGGTTGACCCATATAGTCGATACGTGAAATCGCGACACGCCTTTTTGAATAAGCGTGTGGTCACAAGGTGTGGTCATTTGGAAAAAGGATTTCACTTAGTGCTTGTTCATGTTGGCAAAAATTTCATAGAGAACTGTGGATTGTTTTCTTAGAGGTTCCAGCAGGGAATCAAAGACTTTTTTCGATTACGTCTTGAGAAGATCCTGGACTGATAGGTCGCACAACCCTTAGAGAGGAGGGGGTCTGCACCAAGTGGTATCAGAGCTTAATTTTGTTTGTATATTTTAGGAGAAAGAGAAGAGGGAGGTAGAGTACTGATGCTTTGTTTATGATTTCTTGTAAGGTGTACAGTAAATGGTAGACAACCAAACGAGTTGAAAAACAGAGGTGAAGATGGGTACTAAAGGCCATAGGGGTAGTCAGGGAAAGGACCACTAGCAAAAAACCAAAGTTGAGATAGATAAATAACTCTTAGAATTAAGAGAAAAGATGGAGAGGCTAGCATTAAATATGTAGCAGGATGCAAAGGTACATTGGAAATATGAATGGCCTTTGAAGAGGAAAGTAGAATGGCCTGTTCAGAAGTTGATGGCTAGAAGGAAATAACAAATGTTGAGAAGGTGGCTGAGGCATGCTGAAAACCTCAGTAACACAGGAAGGAAATTGATTTACATCTTTGAACCAGAATTTGGAAAAATCCTCAGTGATGACGAGGAGGAGAGATTAGATAAGAATCTCATAAACTGTCAGGTAGACAGTGATGGAGTTTTAGATCACTAGGTGGGAAATGAGATGAGATCAATTGATTTCATAGATTTCCAGGAGAGTAGAGGAGAGATATCAGATTGCCATATGGGCCAGGGAAAAGAGATGAACTTAGCTGAGAGTTCATATCAGCAAGGAGTGTTGATGGAAGAAGATTAGAGGTGTGTTCTGATCATCGAGGAAATTCAAATATTTCTTCCAAATAGTCCAGTAGAGGCTAGTGCAAGTGTTGCAGATGAGGATATGATGCAACAATAATCCAAGAGAGAGGTCATGAAGCTAAATGAGTTTAAATATAACTGTGTCTATGATGCAGGTGTAGCAGAGGAAAGACAACCAGAAAATACTGTCAAAGAAGAGAAGAGGGAACAAACACTGATGTCTACCCGGACAGAAAAAGAGGAGAATTTAGATGAATTTCTCACTCAATGGAAGCAAGAGCTGAAGATGTTGGAGGATTGGTTGGACAATCCAAAACTAGAAGATGTTTTTGAGAAGACAGTCATGAAGATTTCAAGAGAAGAGCATTCAACATAATTGCTCAAAAATTTTAGTTGGGAAGTTGAATAGATGATGATTGCAGCATTGAAACATGCAGCAAAAGAGGAAGAAAAATTCTAGTCAAAGGAACGGTTGATAGAAGATGGAGATATGATAGCACAAGAGGAGCTGACAGAAACCAATATGTCAGAGGAATAAGTTGGGCAACAATTCAGTAAGGAGACTGCAAAACTAGTGCCATAGGAGATGAAGATAATATGAAGGTTAAAATTGATCAGATTGGTAAAAAGGAGAAAGAGCACACATTTCAATGTGCCCAGGAGATGGAGAACAAAGAGTATTTGATGGAATTGCTCCAAAATTTCAGCCAAGGATATGAACATAAGGCAATTGAAGGATTGGGATCTAAAGCAGAAGGAGATGAGTATTCATGTAAATGGCTTGAAAATTTCATCTAGGGAGCTGAGCAAGAGATAACTGTATAATGTGGACCTACAACAGAGGAAGAAATACAAAAAAATAATCTACATGAAGGAAGGAGTCATCCAACATAGCAGATGGACAGGGGGATTGAAAAAATCTAGAGGTTGAAGTTGAAGTCAGCACAAGAAGAAGTTAACAAGGAGAAGTTGAATAGAGGAGGGCCTACAAAAGTAGCAGGGAAGAAGAAGAATCTACAACAACAAAGTAGAGGAGCAGATAAACAACTCCAAGGAAAAGTTTGGGATCCAGGTGGATTTCAACATAACTAAAGATCTCATGAGAATGAGCTCATGAATTTTTCACAGCAGTGGAGTATGATGAAAGAGCATCGATGTCACATCAAAAGAAAGGCAGATGTGAAAGTGAAATTGGCACCTCAACACTTTGAAAGAACCAAACCGAACTTAATCAGCTTGGTAGTGGTGTAAAGATCATTTTAATTTTCTCGTTAATTTATTAACTGTATGTAAAGTCAGTCCACCATTTGAAAGGATGGAACAAATTGTAAATCCTTTACACGACTGTAATGTATTACAGGTGTAGGATAAATGCCCTGATTAGTCATTAGGTTTCATTAATTGAGTAGGTAACCTCTTGAAAAAAATGTAAAAGATTTTTAGATAGGAGGATGAAGAGCGAGGAAGCTCTGAGTCCTTAGACAAGTTTTTTTCAGTTTGTGTTTGTAGGAGATAGCGACTGTAATGATGTGTTTTCTTTGAAATGAATAGAATAGATAAAATTGATTCAATTGTATAGTGTTGATACTGTTTGGCTGTTAATATGTATTCTGTGAATGTATGATGTTCATAGTGAATTAATGAATAATTGAACAAGTTAAATTTTTTCTCTTCCGTAAGATTATACAAGGAGTGCATGTAGAGTCCAAGGAGTGTGTATGAAGAAGCATTTTTCGACTTAAAGCTCAGAAGAAATAGTGGGGAATTTCCGTATGCAGATTGTGCATATTGAGCACAAGGAGTGCATATAGAAGCAAGCTTGTGTTAAAGTTTGAGTTCAGGAAGAAAGAATAGGAAGGCACACCAAAAGAGTTACAAACTCAAGAGAGGAGCCTCAAGGTTGCCAAATACCTTACAGGAAAATCTTTGTAGACAAACACAGAGAGACAAAGTCACTGAGAACTTTGTAGAGATCTGCCAAGTGGGCATCTAGCGAGTGCAAGGAGTGCACAGAAGAAATTTATTTCGATTTAAGAGAGAAAGAGAAGTATCAGAGGAGAATACATTTACAGAGTTACTGAATACTTTGGAAATACCTGTGCAAGGAGTGCACTAGGCCAACACTTGGATGAAGTGTTGAAGATAGCCAGTGGAAAACCAATCAAAGTGCAAGCAGTGCATGTAGAGGGAACTTGTTTCAAGTTCATAAGCTCAGGAGGTTGAGCGCAGAAGAGTGCCAGGAGAAGCACCAGAATTATTCTAAGGAAGATGTAGAAGGGTTGAGTCCCTTAGAGACAGAGAAAGGTCGAGAAGCTCAGGAGAGATAGTGCAAAGCTGCACATAGAGTGCAATTGTGCGCAAGGGATGAGATTTAAACTTGATTTACCATAAGCTCAGGAGGAGTAGTGGTTTTAAGTATCGAGAGGAAACAATTAGAAAAGTTTCTAAGTTTTGAACAGTTGAAGCGTTCAAAGGTGAAGCGTAGAAAACTAAAGTTCGAAGAAAGAACAAGTACGGAGGATTGAGCAGGAGAAATCCTTCAGAAAATAATTTCGAAGAGAGGATAAGATTGAGGGTCCAGATCCATTCAAGAGGAACCAAAATATTTCAAGCCGTTAGATCTCGGAGAAGTAGTGCACTGGTTAGTTGCAAGGAGTTATTGGAATTCTGCAAAACCAAAGGATTTGGAAGAAGCAACGTGAAATTTGCGAAATCCCAAAATCATCAGGATCGTCCATTGAAAGGGGACACGTGAAAAGAGATCAACATTTTTCTGACTCACTGAGTGGAAAGGTCAAAGGGCGAAGTTGTGAGAATTCATGAACCATAAAATCGCAACTTGATCACAGTCGTTGGTTGGAGGGTGATTGTGGACCGTTGATCTAATCCAAATATTTTACAATTTTTGGTATCGGAGGATCGAGAGAATGGAGGTGAATCACATCTGGAGTTCCTGATATGCAAAATCTCGACACACTCAAAAGGATTGGCCCCAGGTCATAGTGAAGGGTCATATGGGTGAAGGATAAGGAAGGAGCTACCATGCGCTAGGCCCTTGTCGAAATTTCGGAACTCGAAAGTTCAAAGGAAAGAGAGTTAGTTGACACATATAGCTGATACGAGAAATCGTGACACACCTTTTCGAATAAGCATTTGGTCATAAGGCGTGGTTGCATGGAAAAAGGCTTTCACTTAAAGCTTGTTCACGCGGGAAAAAGTTTCATAGAGAGCTATGGATTGTTTTCTTAGAGGTTCCAACAAGGAATCGAAGACTGTTTCAATTCAGTCTTGAGAAGATCCTAGACCAGGAGGTTGCACAGCCCTTGGAGAGGAGGGGGTATGCACCAAGAAACAACTTCAAAGGATTTAAAACACAACATATTACACTATAGGGAAAATTCACTTAAACAAGAAAATTCAAAATAAGTTTATCTTAACTCATCTCAAGCGGTCTTTATAAGGCTTGTCAAGCCTAGCCACTCATATAGGGATCATCATGTGCCCCTATTTTTCTTAGGCACATTCCTACTCTCCCTCCATCACAACATGAACCACACATACACAAGAACAAAGAAAAAAGAATCCTAACTCATGATTAGTGTAACACAAACCCACTTTACCACGTGGGGATAGAGATTGGAACTTTTCATCTCTGTAAAGCAATCAATATTTTTTTTACAAATTCCACTGAATATTGTTTTTACAAATTCAACATAGAGAAAACCAAGCTCAAATATTTAGTAAACTTAAAAAAATTCTATAAAATAGATTGGGGTATATAATATATATACCTAAGTGATAATATGTGCACCATAAATTTGACCCTTTAACTCTAAATGATTGATTATTCTTGTTAGATTTTAGGGTAAAACGCAAAATGTTAGTCTCTTTTAATTTTTCTAATAAACAAGACAAATTAGATCTGTAAGTCAATCATGGATAGACCTCAAGTAAAGCAAACTGCAGTTGTTTAATAGAGAAGCTCTGATCACATATTAAACTCAGATCTAAGAGACAGATCTAAACACTGTAACTATAGAACAGAAC
>JASDQU010272121.1:0-13619 GCA_032191745.1 Picea mariana
TATGATATGACTTGTTTACATGATTTGACAATGAGCTTTAGGTTGTCAACTTTCTTTTTTCATCATGATTTTACTTTTTTGGTGACTTTTGGGGAGGGGAGTTTCTCCTGTCTTATTTTCAGTTTCGATGTGTTGACGGCATAGTTGGAAAAAGGAACCAGTACCTACTCACAGAAAAAATGTTCATTTTTTAAATTCGCCTCCAAATGTTCCAGCAAATCATTGGCCTTCTTTCCGAAGGAAACTAAATTTTGCGATGTTTCTCAGACTTCAGTAACTAGCTACATTCTTTTGTTGATGTTATTCTCTACAAGGGCTCTAGAGCATGTAAGTAGGGTAGAGGATACTTTCATCTTCGCTGCAGTGGTAGCATACATGATTTTTGCCAAAGGACTATCAAATTTTGGGGTTGCAATGAAAGCCTGATCAAATTCGTTGGGGTGTTGTTTCAAATTGGCATGATCTGTTTCCATTCCTCCAATGGAATCACAAAGAATGTCACCGGTTACCTGGTGAAATGAGCAGATTTGGGACGACAACATTTTTCTAAAGTCAATCTTTGTGCGAGATTTTCCTTTCTTGTTTGTTACATCTCTCTTTTCAATGACCATGCTTTTAGATTGGCTGTCAAAAATAATGCTTTGGATTACGAAGGATTCATTTATGTCAAAAAATTCAGTGTCAGATATTTCCATTGTGGACGACCCAATTTTCTGTGTGTGTTGTTCTTCAATTTCAAGTTGCAGTTTTCCACTTTCAATTTCGGGTTCCTCTGCTTGCCCTGCATTTTTTTTTGTCTCTTCTTCGTTAGTGGAATTTTGTGAGAACTATCAATTTTTATGCGAGGAGGGTTCTTATATCCTCCTCCATTCGAAGATTTTTGGGTTGCTTTCTTACTGGGGTGGGCCATCGAAGCAATGCTCCATGATGTCATGCTTTTGGGAGTGCTAGCGGGGGACTGGGTACTCTTCTCACCAGATACTTTTCCATGTTGCCTGTACAATTCAGTCGCTCTTTGGAATGTTTCTGCGTCGCAATCGACAGAAGCAGAATTGTTGTCGACACTGTCCCTGTCTTGGGTCAGGTGTCAATGGATAAAAGAGGTGTTAAATCCAACACCCAGTAAATGTTCTCGAAAAATTCCATTAGGGTCGAACCCTTTTATCCTTTCAATGTACGTTAGGTTCAATTTCTTGAAATGGGTGGCAAACTCGTCAATCTTGTTGATGCTTTTGCACACAAAGTTTTCGAATTTCTAGGGCAAAGGAATGAATTGTTTTTTTTTCTTGTCATGGAAAAAATGCAACCAGTGGTTGTATTGCTTTGTTATTTCTACAACAAACATCTTGTCTATGATGTGGCATGGAAGAAAGGCAGGATTTTCCTTAGAGCCAAATACCATGAGGACACTATGATTTTCCTCCTGCTCAAGTGTGCCATTTCTATTCAAAAACTTGGTTGCCTAGCCAGACATCCGCAGAGCATCCTTTCCTAATAGTAAATCTTTGAAAACTGAGACAAAGCCATTAAAAAATTCATAAAAACAATGGAAGGCCTTGTGCCTCCATAGGCCCTTGTGCCAAAATGTTACTGGGTTGAATCCACAGTTTATTTTATTTGAAAGAGAAAGTTTTGGAAACGGACAACAATACTCAATTGCGAAAATAAAGTAGAATGACATATAAAATTTATTCGATTCTTTGAATCGTGACAACTGGGAACAGAGCTCAATGGAAATTGGGTTCCCCCAACCAAAAATGTATTGTTCCTTGACCGTGAAATACAAAATATAAATAATTATATGGGAAATGATTGCTATGGATGCATGTCCCGTTATTCTTGTAAACAACCAAGCAATTTCCCAAAATGGATTTCTGAAGGAACTTACCTGCAACCTTGTGATATATTCAAGAACTGTTGTCAGGTCTTCGAGGAAGTCGGCTAAGGTTTCCACCGTTATGATGTTTTTCTAGAAACTTCTTGCAGTCTTGTCCTCTGAACGTCAATGTTGGTTTCGGAAATTTTAACATCTCGTGGAAGATCTGAGGTGACAAAGAAACAGGAGAGTGGTCGCACAGTGGAATAATTATTTTGCCTGGAATATATTTTTCAGCGCACCAAGAGACCACCTCCTTACAGTCAAAAACCTCAGGGACGCAGCTTGCACGAGTGATTCCAGAGGTCCAAATCACTTCGTTCTGGGCAGAATGGGATGAATAGTAAAAGTATGCCCTGGACCAGTGGAAGGTCTGGTTCTCTTGTGCGAACATATTTATTGTATCTCCACAAAACTGCTCTCAACCTGCTGCCATAAGTCTACAAGAACGTTTTTTTGTTCTAGACAATGAATGAAATGAAAAGTTGGAAGGGATAATATAACCCTGGGAAAATTTTGGTCAAAAGCATGTGAATGGGAGATGTCCTCGAGACTTTCGTTGATTAATGACAATTTGAATGGTTGTTGCATGATGCGTTGTTAACATTAAACAATACTAATTGCATACATAGAAATGCGAACATGGTGGATATTGCAATGAACGATTAAGCATTGTAGATTTCTTGAGTGGGCCAACATGACAACGCATGTTCGAGATGAACAATCAGAAGGGACAAAATAACTCTCCCCACATCTTGGTTTAATGCGTAATAATGGGATATCTCCTTGACCTTTTCTCCCATTAATGACAATGTTGATGGTTCCTGCATGGTCAGCTATTACCATGAAAGGTTTCTAATTGCATAGTAAGAAAGTACGGAGGTCGCAGGCAGGGGAAAAAAACCGCTACAAAATAGGGTTGCAAGGTACAACCGTTGAAGGTGAGGGGGCAAGGGTCAAATTGTATGTCTCAAGACTTTTTGAGTGCAATACGTGTAACAACAAAGAGGGTATGGTAAGACAGCCGGAAGGACAAGAAGTTAGTGGGGATGGAAGGCAACGAGAGATACTTTGAAACATTTGTGAGCAGTGGTAGAGTGAAGGTTGCGAGTTTGACAAGCCCGTGCTAGAATTGTAGATCACAGAAGTTTTGAGTGCAAGATGTACATGATGCAACAAGAAGCAGAGTTCGAAACCACGAACCCGTCAACCGTGACCATAAAATTGGCCAAGTATGGAGAGAAATAACAGTCGGTCAGATTCGTCGTATGATTATATAGATGGAGATAAAGATATATCAACCAGCCAAGGCTAGAACCTGCATTTATAGATAGGCAACTAAGTATATAACGCCAAAGAGATAATACAAGGGAAGAAGAAAAGGGAAAATGGACCAACGACTCCACGGTGGAATTGTAAATCACGGAAATTTTGAGTGCAATATGTATATCACAGAACAAGAAGGTCGAATGCACGAACTCGAAACACTGACTAAGAATTGGCGATTTTGTGAACCTGTTTCGTATTGCTGTGTGCAGTTGTCACTTGTAAGAGTCATTAGTAAGAGCATAACCAATGTATATTAGAGAGCACATTTGTGAGCCGTGGCACAGTGAAGCTTGCGATTTCGAGGAGCCCACAGTAGAATTGTAGATTGCCAACCCAGCAACCGCGGCCATAAAATTGGCTAAGTATGGAAAGAAATAGTGGTCGGTCGGATTCCTGGTGTGATTATATAGATGGAGATAAAGAAGTCATCCCACCAATGCTGGAACCCACGATTATAAAAATGCGACCAAGTATATAACCAAAGGGCCATAATACAAGGGAAGAAGAAAAGGGAGAAAGGACAAAGGAGTTGGCAGTGGAATTGTAGATCACTAAAATTTTGAGTAGAATATGTGAACCCGGTAGTCAATTTGTATATTGCGGAGGGCCAGATGACAACTGAGGCAGCGACAGATACTTTGAAACATTTGTGAACTGTGGTACAACAAAGCTTGATGCCAACCCGAAACAGTATCCAAGAGTTGCAAATTTAGTGAACCTGCCAATAGGAGGATCCAAACGGCCTGAGAACATGTTTGCAGAAGATGTAAATCACCGATGTTCAACTTGTATCATTCCGAACATTTGAATGCATAATTTGTAACACGGAAGAGAAAAAGATATCCGAACCCAATAGTCAATTTGTATATTGCGCAGGGTGAGATGCCACCTGTTTCATACCTATGTGTCCAGTTCTCACTAGTAAGAGCTAATTTAGTATCGAAAATATTTTTTTAGATTCTGTTAGATACTTCATAGGGATTAGCATCGGTAAACAATGGAAATCTCAACCCTGCTAGCCCTGCATTTTGTGTGTGAATTTGTATATCGTAGAACTGGAAGCGCTGTTTGGAGGACACAGAACAATAGAAGTGCAATGTTGAGTTAGCCAGTCCACAGGTCTTCTTGTCAATTTGTATATCATGGAATTCTGGGTGCTATTTGCAACACACACAACAATGGAGGCCCAATTTTGAGCCCACCCACCCGAGAACCTGCGATCAAAAATGTCACCAGGTATGGAATGCAGAATTCGTACATGCTCTATAAGATATCAACCCGGCAGCAGGAGGATCCAAAATAGGCTGAGAAGGTGTCTGTAGAGGAGGCGAGGCTCGGACCTTCTAATTGTATCGCTCCTAACAGTTGAATGTATAATCTATAACACGAAAGAGCAGACGATGTCAGAATCCGATAGTCAATTTGTATATTGCGGAGAGTGCAATTCCAACTGTTTCGTACCTCTGTGTCCAGTTGTCAATACTAAGAGCTAATTTGGTATTCAAAATATTTTTTTAGATAATGTTAGATACTTCATAGGGACTAGCATTCGTAAACAATGGCAATTTCCACCCCGCCAATCCTGCATTCCGTGTGTCAATTTCTATATCACGGAACTGGGAGCATTGTTTGGAGGACATAGAACAATAGAAGTGCAATGTTGATTAAGCCAGTCCGCAAGTTCGCTTGTCAATTTGTATATCACGGAATTCTGGGTGCTATTTGTAGGCCACTGAAAAATTGAGACCCAATTTTGAGCCTGCCTGCCCAAGAACCCGCGATCCAAAATGTCGCTAGGTATCGAATGCAGAATTTGTACATGCCCTATAAAATATCATGTCCATATTTTATAGTCCCATAATACACAGGAAGAAAATAAGGGGAAAATGATGGAGGAGTTCACAGTGGAATTGTAGATAATACATGGAAAGAAGAGAAGGGAAAAAGAACTAAGTATCTCATAGAAGAAATCTAGTGTTTGATTATTAATGCAAATGCTTGTGAATCCTGCTAAGTTGTCACCAGTTAAGCCATAAATTGCAGATCACAGAAGTATCTTTCATATCACTGTGTCCACCTTTCACTAGTAAGAGCATTGTTGATGTATATCAGGAAGGACATGAAGTTGCTGGGGATGGAAAGAAGGAACAAATACTTTGAATGAACTTAATGTATACGAGGAACCTGTGGTGGAATTGTAGACCACAGATGTTTTGAGTGCAACATGTATATAGCAGAACGATAAGCAGTTGGGTTCGCAAGCATCGGCCTCGCAACGACGAACATAAAATTGGCTAAGTATGGAAAGGAACAGTGGTCGGTCAGATCTGTCGTGAGAGGATATAGATGGACATGTTAAGGCATGAATTACAGATCATGGAAGTATCTTTCGTATCACAAAAGTATCTTTCGCACCACTGTGTCCACTTGTCACTAGTAAGAGCATTGTTGATGTATATCAAGAGGGACACAAAATTTCTAAGGATGGAAAGAAGCAACAGATACTTTGAACGAAGTTAATGTATACGAGGAACCCACGGTGCAATTGTATATGATGAATATTTTGAGTGCAAGATGTATATAGCGAAACGATAAGCAGTTCGGTTCGCAAGTGTTGGCCCCGCAGCGACAGGCATAAAATTGGGTAAGTATGGAAAGGAACAACGGTCGATCAGATCTGTCATGCGAGGATATAGATGGATATGAAGACATGTCATCCCACCAAATCTGGAATCGGATACCATAGAAAGCGCAGTAAGTATATATCCAGAAAGAGATAACGAGCGGGAAGAAGAAAAGGTCAGTTCGTATGCACCGATCCGGCAACCGCGACCATAAAATTGCCTAGGTATGTAAAGGTACAACGGTCGGTTGGATTCGTCATGTGAAAATATAGATGGAGATGAAGATATGTCATCCCAGGAACCTTGCAACCACCCATTATAGAAAGATGACTAAGTATAAACCCAGAAAGCCATAATAGACATGAAAAGCAAAAGGAGAAAAGAGATAAGTATCTGAGAGTTGAAAAAATTCCATTTATTAATGGAAATGTTTTTGAACCTCTGTTGGGTTCTCACTAGTAAAATAATTAAGTGCATATCACTGAAGTTCTTTGGCTGCAACATGTATATGATGAAACATGGGACATAGGTGGTGGGTGTCGTGAACCTAGGGCCTGCTGCCTAGATAACTGGCTAAGTATTGGCCAAGACAAAGTTTTGATATCTATTTCAATATTTTTCATACTAGTATCTATCAATGGAGAAAGTTTTCATGTTTATCTGAATAGTATTCATACTAATATATATTAATGGATCGTTTCTATTTCAACTGCAAATGATCTCCCAATTTGAAAGATGCTCTTCGGCTTGCAAATTTCGTTGAAACCACGAAAATTTTGACTGGAAGATGAACATAGCACAATAAGAAACATGAACTTACATTGTGGTCTCAATGAGATCAACTCCTTATCATCTATTCATCTTGTATTTGTTGCAATGACATCAACAAACCCCAGCTCTCCATAAACATCAATATCTAAATTAAATTAAATGCAATCAAAATTTGGTGTGACTTTAAGTAATTAAATCATAAATTACAGACCATGGAAGTTCTTAGGCTGCAAGATGTATATGATGGAACAATGGACATAGTTGTTTAATACCGCAAACCGAAACATAATTGCCCAAGCTTTTCCAAAGAGGAAGCTTTTTGTATTTATTCCAATAGTGCCGATATTAGTATATATGCACAGATATTATCAAATAGAAGAAGCTGCAATATATCCAACATACTTCGCAGGAACATTGCGTCAACAATCCAACCGCCTTGTTGTAACTCATTAATTATTCTTAAATGTAAAATGTAAAGAAAGAACAGAGAAGGTTTTATTTAGATTGAAGTAGTGGGCAGCATAAACAAAAGATTGTCCTTCATGTTAAATGACACAATGGAAGAAAGTACAAAATACAATTAAAACAAATACCGAAAATTGGAAAATACTATTAAAATATAAACAAAAATTATTCTATATTCAAATAAGATGGGTTACAAAATACAGCTGAGGCTATTGGCGACAACAATTGTGATTTCGCCTACCGTCGACCAATAAAAAATATGTACATTGATGAAGCTTCTTCATAGTTTCTTAACGTTCAAACTCTTTCTTTGTAAAAAATGAGTTGAATATCAATTTTGGGTTTTGTACTTAATCGACGCTGCCAAGTACATCTATCCTAGTTTTTTGAATACCTTGTCTCTTCCAGATATGACTTGCTTGCAATGGCTGCTTATTCAACATTTCATTCTTTGTCAAGTATTAATTCCCCTCTTTCGTTGAAAAGTTGGGGTTTAAGGTGCTTTCCTTGCAATGTTCCCGACCCTTGACATCCGAGAGAACTTAGAAATGCGATTCAGACCAATTTCAAAGTGGACAGTGTCGTTTTATGTCACAACAGCTGAGGCAGGGGAAAAAAATTCAAGTAGGTAGTGACTGGTATTCTCGCTATATTAGATCGTCTGTTTGGTTGAGAAGCTTGCCTGAGGATTTGTATGTGGAACTTCTTTGCTTTATTACAGTAAATTGAAAGAAACATCCAACCTAGATGCAAAATGCAAATCTATTGAGGTACATAACTTCTTTGGGTAGCAGAGGTGTGGCAAGTGCATCAAATGCTACAGAAGGCACCAGCACAGGTCTGGCAAGTGTATCAAATGTTGTAGATGGAATCATAATATATATTTCCTCATAGTGGTGGAGGTATGGCAGCCAACAGAAAGGTTTGGAATGTTCAGAGGTCACGCCAAATATGTGGAGTCTGCAACTACATCTCGAGGAAATTGAACAAACTTTGACAAAGAACATAACTTTCTGTCAAGTCGGCTACCAGACCCACATGCAGGCCATCAAACTATGAAATAGAAACTTTTGTAGTGATAATATGTCATTTTATCCACTCGTACAGTTTCTGTTACCCGCCTCTGAGGTAGACAAATACTAGTGCAATCTCTACAATTTGATACACTTGCCAAATCTGTGTTGTTGGAAGAAGCTGTATACTTAAACGAAGAGCTATTTTGCACATGACCTCAAAATCCATTACAATTCCCAGCAAGAAAACAAAGAAGTTCAACCAACAAATCTCGAGGCAACATTTTCAACCAGCCAAAGCATCGAAGATGGGGAGAACACCAACCAGAACATACTTGTTCTTTTTTCTCCGTCCTCTCTGAGTTTCTCTTGTATAACAGAGTTTTTTTTTACTCAAAGCTCATGTCACATAAAACCAGTCTATCTTCTTTCATGTGCCCCTCAATCACATCTCTAATTTGTCTTACATGTCCATGACCAGGAACATTAGAACGAAGGCACCCTAAAGTGCAACTCTTTGATGATAGAGAGAAATGGCAATAAGTATTTAAAACAACACCGGATGGTCTTCCATAGATTTTGTGTTGATTCTCTTTAATAACAGATGTTCTCGATATTTTCACTTATTAATGCAAATGTTTTTGAATATGTACGTTGAATAGCGACTAACATCACGTATTAAAATTCCCATATCCGAGCAGATTCTCAAATATGACATCTAAGATATGCACAATATTAAAGAGGGACATGATGTCAAGGCCTCTGTGGTTGACACGTTCGTCAACTATGTTGAAGCTTTTAAGAAAACTATAACTGCACAAGCAAAAAAATAAAATAAAAAGTATTTTCGCCAATTCAAAATGCAGGCAAAAAGAAATTACCAGATTCGATAGTATTCGCCTGTCTATTCATTTTAATGGGAGATGTCCTCGAGATTTGCAGTTATTAAATCCCATCATTTCGAAATGCACAATATTAAAGAGGGATATGACGTCAAGGCCTCTATCAGCGACACATTCGTGAACTATGCTGAAGCTTTTAAGAAAACTAAAACTACATAAGCAAAAAAAAACAAAAAAAAAATGTTTTCGCAATTTCAAAATGCAGGCAAAACGAAATTACCAGATCCCATAATATTCATTTGTTTATTCATTTTAATGGGAGATGTCCTCGAGCTTTCCAGTTATTAAAGACCATTTTTTCGAACTTGTCTGATCGGTTCTGACTTTTGAAATCATATTTAATGTGTATTGGAAAGCGTTGAAGGTAGCGAGGATGGATCCCTATGTAACAGACGTTACTACTGTTTTTCTATTTTTGTTGACGAGCATATGTAAAACGTACATAAAGAAAAGTAATTAGAGAATGCTAGTTTTTTTGCACCAACCCTTCAAGTTCAAATACTCCGCAAGTCAGATTGTCAATTTGTATATCGCGGAACTCTCCATGCTATTTGTAGGACATGGAACAACAGAGACCAAATTTAGAGCCCGCCACCCTGAGAACCTGCGATCCAAAAAATGCTTACTATTTTTTTTGTGTGTTTTTTGTCCACCAGGGTATGTAAAACGTACGTAAAGTAAACTATTTCGATAATGCTAAATTTTTTGGACATGACGCCCTTCAAATTAAAATAGTACACAAGTCTGATTGTCAATTTGTATATCGCAGAACTCTCTGATTGTCAATTTTCAGCCGCCTACCCTGAGAACCCGTGATGCAAAAACTGGTTAAGTATGGGATGAGAGATTCGTCCATGCTTTATATATTTACTTTATAAAATTACATATTTCCTATGTTTAATTTATGTTGTCCAAGAAACCTATAATTTGATAAATTTCAATGTCTTCTATACAGGAGCCTTTCTTATAAAGAAAACTAATTCGGAAATGCTAATGTATACACCATAGTTCAATACAACCTATCTGCGAAGACGCATCCATAAAACTGGCTAAGTATAGAACCGAACTGCAGTTGGTCAAAATGATGGCGGAACTCTCTGTGCTATTTAAAGGGCACAGAACAACAGAAGCCCAATTTTCATCCCACCACCCCGAAAACCCGCAATCATTAACTTATGTTGTCCAAGAAACCTATAATTTCATAAATTGCATTCTCTTGTGTCCAGGAGGCCTTCTTTTAAAGAAATATAATTCGGGAAAGCTAATGTATACTCCGAACACAACCTATCATAGTTCGATAGAACATATTGGCGAAGCCGCATGCATAGAACTGACTAAGTATGCAACCGATGGAGGTCAGTCGAAATAACCACAGAAATGCGAGAAACTAGAGTCAAACGCAGTTTACAACAAGAAAGTAAAATGGAGAGAACAGGTATATCTCCCACACAACAAAAGACATTTTCATAACTATGAAACCATAGTAACACAGAATCCATGGAAAAAACATTGGCAGCTATGAAATATATTTTGAGGCTGACAAACTCTGCTTCAACGCGTAATGGATGCAATTTACATCGCCTGCAATTCTTTAGTCTATTGTTTTATCTTAATAGTATTCTACGCAAATTACAGTGAAAAAATTCAAATTCAAATAGTCCGCAAGTCCGATTGTCAATTTGTATATCGCGGAACTCTCCGATTGTCAATTTTCATCCGCCTACCCCAAGAACCCGCGATAAAAAAACTGGCTAAGTATGGGATGAGGGCTCCGTGCATGCTTTATATATCTACTTTATAAAATTACATATTTCCTATGTTTTATTTATGATGTCCAAGAAACCTATAATTTGATAAATTTCAATGTCTTTTATCTAGGAGCCTTTCTTATAAAGAAAACTAATTCGGAAATGCTAATGTATACACCATAGTTCGATACAACCTATCCGCGAAGACGCATCCATAAAACTGGCTAAGTATGAAACCAAACTGCGATTGGTCGAAATGATCGTGAAACTCTCCGTGCTATTTGCAGGGCACGGAACAACTGAAACCCAATTTTCAGCCCGCCACCCACAGAACCCGCGATCATTAACTTATGTTGTCCAGGAAACCTATAATTTCATAAATTGCATTGTCTTCTGTCCAGGAGGCCTTCTTTTAAATTAAACTAATTCGGGAAAGCTAATGTTTACACCAAACACGACCTGTCATAGTTCGATAGAACCTATTGGCGAAGCCGCATCCATAAAACTGGCTAAGCATGCAACCGAACGACGGTCGGTCAGAATGATCACAGAAACACGAGAAAATAGAGTCAAACGTAGTTTACAATATGAAAGTAAAATCGAGAGAACAACTATATCTCCCACACAGCAAAAGGCATTCTCATAACTATGAAACCATAGTAACTCATAATCCATGGAAAAAACATCGGCAGCTATGAAATATAATTTGAGACCGAAAAACTCTTCTTCAACGCGTAACAGATGCAATTTATGTCGCCTGCAATTCTTTAGTCTGTTATTTTATCTTAATAGTATTCTACGCAAACTGTAGTGCAAAAAAATGTAACGAGAGATCCAACTGCAAATACAACTTCCCAACATTGCAAACCCTGGGAAAACAAGAACAAGCACCAAATAACAACCCAGTTAACAAGAACCAAAAGGCCCAACTACAGGCGTAGGACCTGAACCCTGCAAAGTCGAATCAAGCAACAATAAACAACATACAACGAAGAAAGAAGCAAGCAGCAAAGTCGAATCAAGCAACAATAAACAACATACAATGAAGAAAGAAGAAACCAACAACCACTCCCCCGGGAACGATGTTGTTCCAATTGTGATTGCAGAAACCCAAACGTGCAAACTGCAACAATACGAACACGCAAGCAAGAACAATGACAACATGCAAATAAAAAATCAGTGCCATGCAAAAAACAAGCATGGACCAGTGAACCAGCAATGCCGCTGGAGCATATAAATTTTAAAAACGAAAGAAAATTTCTTGTAACAAGCGTGTTAAGTAACCATTCAACACTACCAAGCCTACTAGGTAAACATTTAAATTTGTCAGAAATGCACTGTAAACATTTAAGAAAAAAATTGAATGTGGCAGGTCTCTCACGTATCCCAAATGAATAATTATATTTTTTGTAACAATAGTTCGAACACCAGAGAATGTATTGGAAAGCCAAACTTTCGATATGCCACCATATCAAGCATTGCCATAAATTTACCTAGCATAAAATGTTAAACCAAACATTCGAATTAATTCTAGCATTAATCCAACTTCCACAAATGCATAACAAAATATATGATTCAAAAATACCATATAGGATCAAATAATTTGGATATGCCAACATATATAACATTGAGAACAACGGCAATAAGACCTTCAATCAGTTATACAATCATATCATGACAAATAAGGTAATTTTTTTTATAGAAAAATCGATGTTTAGGGTCCCTCCCAACAATAATTTAAAATTATTAATTGTATTTACATTTTTATTATTTACATTAATTGCTAGATTTGCATAGATCCACTTACAAAATTATTTAAGATTTTCATGAAACATTCACAAACAGAAAAGGATTACCAAATTTTCAAATCTGAAATTTGAATATTGTAATATTGATGTTGTAACAGAGAAAATACTGCAAAAACACTCACATGGTCTCAAGTTGCGGCAAGATAAAAACTTTAGAAAGAACCTGCTCTTTGAAATTACCATGCAAAACCTCATTTATTTAGGTAACACTTTATTTGTTTGCTAAACATTGAAAAAATTGAAATTGAACATACATAGAACGGTCAATGATTCTGGGCAGAAAAAATGTGGCGTTGTTTGAGCAAATTTGAACCTTCGACTCAAAGGCACTGAAAATTTCTTATCCCAGAAAAGTCAGGTATAGAACCGTTGAGCTTATTATGTGATAGATGCATCTCTGAAAATTTCTTATCCCAGAAAAGTCAGGTATAGAACCGTTGAGCTTATTATGTGATAGATGCATCTCTGTACGATGCTATGCATAATCCTAGAATTAAATGGCCCAAATATTGATTGATGGTGGACAAGAATAAGTGGAGTATTCTCTCTTCACATAGATCTATGATAGAGTAATATTACTTATTATTTTGTCAAAATATGGACTCAGTGCATATAATTTATCAGGATTATCAACCCCCGAAACCCTTGGAAATCAAGGAGGCGTATAGCAATTCGTTCCATGTATCTGGGACGCCCGGTAAACACCAGTGGCCACAATCTCCAAACTGTAGGGGATACTTCCTCTGCTGGGTGGTGAAATCATTGCTGTAAACTGAAGGATGACCATCCTTGCGATACTCTGACATCCCTGTGATGTCCAACAATGTAACAGGAAACCTTGTCATCTTCAGAACTTGCTTCGCTATTGACACCTCAGAAAGCACAGAAGGTTTGTATCCTGCGATTTGCACTGGTTCCCTCTGGTTGTAGCACCGTTGCCCATTTGGGTCATCCCACAGACTGGGACTGCAATATTAATTCCATCAATTTTATAAATCTTTCATTAGAATTGAAAAAATAGTAATGATAAATATATGCTAGACACTGTATTGTATTTGTATAAACAGTGATTACCTGTCATGG
>JASDQU010272123.1:3126-15248 GCA_032191745.1 Picea mariana
ATGTGACAACCCAAATTGATTAATTTTTATCATAGTTTTTAATTTAAATTTAATTAATTATTAAAATATATTAAATGAGTCTTTTATTATTTTATTATTAAAAGGTGGGTGAAGTAATTAATGGGGGGATAAGGATGTTGAGAAATTAATGGGGGGAATAAGGTTGTTGGGAATTAAGGAGGGGAAATGGAGAGAGGAGGATAAGGAAGAGGAGGAGGACTTGGAAGGGGGAGCTGATTTTAGTTTGAGAAAATTCTGAAAGATAGAGAAGGGGAGAAAATTGGAAGAAGAATTGTTTTGGAAACTCTCACAGGGAACTGTTGTTGCTGGGAAATTTGGGCTCGGGGGCCAGGAAACCGCAAGGATTCATGGAGCTAGGGAGCTGGAGAGGTTGTTCCTAGTTGGCTAAAAGGTTAATATTCAGTTGGGCAGTTTGGGAAAGCACAAGAACAAGTGAACTAGGGGTTGAATCAACCAAATTTGCAGGTAGAGGTATGTATTTTACAAGTTGGTCTGTCATACTCATGTTGTTGTTATTATGGTGTTATCATTAATATGTTTCTATGTTGTTTTTATTATGTTGTTGTTGCTATTGTCATTATGTTGTTATCATCAATATGTTATTGTTGGTTATTCCTGGTATAAGAGAATAAAGAAAAAAATATAAACTAAATTCAGTCATTTCAGTAGGAGATTTTAGAAAACTTTTATCTATTTTGAGTCCTGAAAAATAGTTAGGCTTTACAAATGGTATCACAGCCCAGTTTCAAAACTAAAACCTGGGCTTGACCACCCACAACACTGGGATTTTGTCTTTGTGCCAACATGGTCTGCAACCTCTTCATTTGCAATCTGATTTGGGTTGTTACACAAACATACCAATACATCGTATGAATTGAAAGCAGAATGTCAAGAACTTACTTGCAGTCAAACCCAAATATAAATGATAGGTAGATGTCACTCTGTCCCGCTTAATGAAATACTGAATAAGGAAGTCTCTTAGCTTGGGCTAAGAGAAATAGGGAAAGTGAGCTTCCCAAAGAGTTGGGGCGTCTTGAAAATCCCCTTTTTAATTTCCCTCCAACTTCTGCAAACCCCAGTACATGCAACCACGTGTTTTCGCGCAGGCCAAGTGCCCTCGCTCGCCTCAATCCTCAAAATAACATCTCTAAGCAACTCGGGTGCAATATTTTCCCAACAGCTTTGCGACATCAAAACCTCATTCCTGTAATGGTTTTCATGCACGACACTATGCGACCGAGATCTCAAACTATATGAAAACTTCACATCGAAACTCCTCCTGGAAATACTTTTGATACCGTCTCTCACATCCTGGAGAATACTTCTGAAAGACATCTGTAATAGCAATCATTTCTTTCAGAACATCAAACTAGGCATTCAAACCCTAAAAAACTTAAATTCCCCTCCAAACCAGAATCAAGGCAAATCTACGCACAGAGCTATGAGCTCTATGTTGCATGTCAAGAAAACCACACTTTTTATGTTGCAGGTCACGGACCCTGGTGAGGTTTGCGCAGGGCCTTGTTTTGGAACAATCTGGCACTATAAAGCCATCACCAAAGTCGCAAAATAAACCATATTGATTGTCTCCAACTCCTGTGCAACCACTCAGACGTGTCTGGTATGCATTTTAGAGTTGAAATGTTCTCGTTATCAAGCCTTGTTCTCATGACGGAGGTCACGCACATTAGTGTTGTAACTAAAACCGGTTCGAGTAGGTTGATCCACAAAAATGGGATTTGATGCCTTGTCCCATCCATACTCATTCCAGGCCAAAGTTAAATTGTTTGTAATCTTGAAAGGTCCATTCTCTTAGAGCACAGCCAATTCACTGCTACAACCAAGGCCTCCAGTCATCCAAAGCACAACATGGTCATCCACTTTGCTTCCCCGTGACTCAAAAAAGAAGTAGAACATCTTTGCAGCGTGCATGTGTTCGAGGGGAAAATATATGGCATGATGGTCGAGCTCTTCAAGACCGACGGTCTTTTCCGAGTCCCCATTAATATCCAAATTGATATTTCTTTCTACTAAACAAGGGTCGTCATCGTATTCCTATTCCGGTTCTGCGATTCTCAGAATCAATTTAGCTCTTTAATCAGTCATTCGGCCTGAGCTTGAGGGAACCTAGTGCTCGTTGGGAGCCGAAAATCGACAAATGACGGAGATATGTAGAGGCCCAACAACACCAAAAGAACAAGGGTCTTCATCTTCATTTATGTTTTTGAGGTTGTTCCATGAGGAAGAAGCTTGGTAGCCATGGTTGTGGTAGAGAAGCACCAGAAGGATTTACTCTCGTGAGAAAGGATCCTGATGGCCATGGATGTTGCAGAGGAAGAGTCGGTTGAGCATATTATTGCATGTTGCATGAGTAATAAGGGACAAAGTGGGGTTTGGGAGTGGGAGGGGGGCACGTGGGCCTCGCCCAACCTTATTTAGAATATTTTTTCCCTCTTATAACCTAAATAAACTTTCTTGGGCTTGAAAGCACAAACTCCAAGTCATATCAAACATCGACCTTGGGTTAAGAGCTGCAAGGAAACAAGCATCACACCAAAGCCTGACCCAAGACAATGCATTAAGCGCCAAGCCAAGGGAGGAGCCACGAGGGCATAAGAGTGCAGTACCCAAGACAACACCCGACACCAAGCAAAGAGGGAGTCCACGGGTCGCTCACATTCTTCAACGCGTCATATTTTTAATTTTTTTTAATATATTTAATATATAAATAAATCAAACCCAATCCCCAAGTCCTATTGTGATCAAGTGACACTTGCCTCAAGTTTGGTCACAAGTCACATAACTCGGCTTCTGAGTTTGGTCATCGAGTTCACCAAATGTTAAAACTATGGGTTTCGATCATCGAGCCCACCACTCTAAGTCATTGACACCACGTGCTACCGAACACCTTAGTCATCACAAAAGTCATGGAGCCCAAGTACCAAAGCCCACCATTAGAGCTCTTAAGGGGTGCAAACTATGCACAACTGTGGAAAGAGAGCCCACAATGGAGCATTATGTGCACAACATGTCAATCAAATGGGGTTGTTTGGGAGTTTAATAATTAATTTACATTGTGTTTAAAACACTGTACTTAGTTTCCAAGTTTCTAAGGACTTAAGGAGGTAAGTAGCAGTAATTGGCAGGTACCTCGCAGTGCCAGCATAGCTGGCAAGGAAAGGGAGTTAGCAACTTAACTGAACAAGTTACCAAGCTTAGAGGCTTTTGACCCCTACCTTTAGCCACTTACCCTAAAGAGAGTAATGTATGTTTACAGACAATTAAAAAAAAACTTACACCTAACCCTATGTTTGCAGGTATAAGTTGAGTGAATGTGGAATGCCTTAAACTCTTCCCTGATAAGCATTTGGTTTGATGCAGATTTTGTTATTCAAGATGGTTAGGACTCAAGGAAATCGAGGATGAGGGGCATCGTCACAAGGACCACCAACGTCGACGCTGCCACCACCATCGCCTAAATTAGCTCTCATTTTGTGCTCTTTAGAGGCTATTAATGAGACATTAAAGGGATGTCAGTCAGCTGATGTCGAAGTGGAACCCCCACCATCTGGAGTGGGTAACCATGAAGTGACGAGGGACTCAGAGGGAGGGCCTCTACCATGGGACATCACCAGAGAACTATAGAAGATCAAACTCCCAGAGTTTGTTGGGGGTCATGCAAGTGAACATGCGGAGGCATGGTTGAAAGGAATGACACGATGTTTCGCCTTAAGAGATTATGCTTCCACATCAAAGGCAAAAATAGCGATCTTTCAGTTGAGGGACAGTGCCTTGAACTAGTGGGGTAACCTGGAGAGGCAGTTGCACCTTACCCCAGACATCGTCTCATGGGAGCTTTTTGAAGAAAGGTTCCAAAGGAAATATTTGTCTGCGTACAACGAGGAACGACAAGTAGGAGCATTCCATGCTCTAGTTCAGGGAAACATAATCGTGGAAGAGTACGAGATTAGTTTCATGGAGTTAGTAAAATATGTCTCGTACATGGATACCTATCAACGACAGGAAGAACGTTTTGTGTATGGGTTAAATCCTAAGATAAGGGCCATGGTACGGATGTAAAAACCGTCGTCAGTAGCTGAAGCAGTTGAAAATGCATGTTACACGGAGGAGCATATGAGCTTAAACATAGGTATGAGATCAACCTTTCCACAACATCCTAGATTCGTGGGGAAGGCCCCTCAGATCTTCTTCAGGGGAGGAAGCTCTAGGCCACCTCCTTATGGCAATAAAGTCACACCTAGAGCAGTTGCTACAGGTATTTCAATGGTAACGAGTGCAACATCCCACTCATCACCAACGATGCAGGCAAGTCCACAACCTTCTCAGGGAGCAGCAAGTAGGGGCAGGGGCTCCAGGGGAAGGAACTTGTTTCAGAGGTCTTCACAAAGAATTACCCAAGTTCCACCCAGGGTTACTTATTGGGGGTGCGGAGGACATCATTACCAGTGTGATTGTCCAGAGTCACAAGCAAGATTTATGCATAAAGAAGGAAAGGCCTCGATGGGAAGAGCGAGTAGTAGCCACTAGATTTATGCAACGGCTAATAATCGTCAGGAAGAACATCAATCCACCGTGGTGGAGTCGTCATGTACGCTAAATCACGTCAATGTTAAAATTTTATTTGATTATGGTGTTATGAATAGTTTCATTTCACCTTGTGCATTAGAAAAGAGTGGGTTGGCAGCCTACAAGCACGATGACTTTAAACAAGTCGAGATGGCTTCAGGGGAAAAACAAGCAGTAGGACCTAGCATCGATAATTGTCTAATAGACCTGGGAGTGTGTACTACTAGGTTGAAGGTGTATGTCACTGCTCTAGGGACATATGACCTAATCATTGGAATGGACTGGTTAGAAGCCCATCGAGCTTTGGTAGATTGTTTCATGAAGAGGGTGCTTTGTGTTGATGATGAAGGGAGGTCAGTAGATATCCATGGTGTACGGAGGAAGGTGTCTCTATGCTTTATCTCAACCATGAAGGTTAAACGTTGCATGAGTCAAGGTTGTTGATTATATGTAGTGGAAGCAGTCAATGGAGCGAAAGGACCCTCCTTGGATCAGTATCCAGTATTGTCGGAGTTTAAGGATGTCTTTCCGAAAGAGTTTCCTAGGTTACCTCTTGAGAGGGAGCTTGATTTTACCATTGAGCTAAAACCCAGTGCGGAGCCAATTTCCAAGACACCGTATGGAATGACAATGCTGAAACTTTGTGAGTTGCAGATGCAGTTGAAGGAACTACTTAACTTAGGGATGATAAGGCCTAGTGTCTTGCCTTGAGGCGCACTAGTAATTTTTGTCAATAAGAAGGATGGTTCCTTACGATTGTGTATAGATTACACAGACTTGAACCGTGCTATAGTGAAAAAAAAGTACCCAATGCCACAAATAGATGATCTCTTTGATCAAATGAAAGGAGCAGCAATTTTCTCAAAAATTGATCTGCGATCAGGGTATCACCAGTTAAGGATTAAGGAAGGTGATATTCCTAAAACGACCTTTCGAACTCGATTTAAGCATTACAAGTTCATTGTAGTACCTTTTGGTTTGACAAATGCGTCAACAGTATTCATGAGCCTCATGAATGGTGTATTCTAAAAGTTCTTAGACCACTTTGTACAGGTCTTTCTGGATGATATCCTCATCTATTCCAAGAACGAAAGAGAACATGAGGAACACTTGCGAGTGGTGTTGTCGTGCTTTAGAGAGAACAAATTGTATGGCAAGTTGTTGAAGTGTTCTTTCTTCCAGAAAGAAAGTCGCTATTTAGGTCATATCATTTTCTGTGAAGGAATCTTTGTGGATCCAGAAAAGGTAAAGGCCATTATGGAATGTCCAGTGCCGAAAAATGCTCATGAGGTGAGAAGCTTCATGGGGCTAGCTGGTTATTATCGGAGGTTTGTGGAAGGGCTCTCTAAGATAGCGAAACCCATCACCACCTTGCAACGCAAGGGAGTCAGGTATGAATGGATAGAAGAATGTGATATTGCATTCATCGAACTTAAGAGGTTACTAACTAGAGAACCAATTCTACGAGTGTCAGATATGGAAAAACACTTCACAGTCTACACGGATGCCTCAAAGCAAGGATTGGGGGCCGTGCTAATGTAGAATGGAGGAGTGATAGCGTATGCGTCCATAAATTTGAAGCAACACGAGGAACTTTACGCTACTCATGATTTAGAGTTGGCAGCTATAATGCTAGCTCTGAAACTTTGGAGGCACTATCTAGTGGGGCGAAACTTTGAGCTCAAAACATACCATGAAAGCTTAAAGCATCTCTTCACCCAAAGAGATCTCAATGTTAGGTAGAGGCGATGGAGTGAATTTATGAGTGAGTACAATTTTGAAATTTCATACATAAATGGAAAGGAGAACATGGTTGTGGATGCCTTGAGCAGGAGACTATGCGTCTTCTCCTCAGTACCCTTAAAAGTTAATTTGAGGGAGCAACTGTTGAGGCAACTTCTTGGAGATAGTTGGTATTTAAGGGTTACTTCAACCCTCCAGAGTGGAAGGCAATTAGATCCAAAGTATGAATGATATAACCTGGAAGCAGATGGGTTATTAAGATATCAGGGAAGGATGTACATCCTCGAAGGTGGGGATATTCGAAGCATCATACTCAAGGAAGCCCATAGAGCACTTTATTGTGCACATCCGGGTGTGAAGAAAATGTACACAGATATGGAGAAGCTTTTCTTCTAGGTAGGCATGAAGCGTGATGTGGTCCATTTCATCACCAAGTGCCTAGAGTTTCAACAAGTGAATCCTGACCACCACAACCCGACATGTCTCCTACAACCGCATGATGTTCCTATGTCCAAGTGGCAAGTCATTTCTATGGATTTTGTTGTGGGATTGTTGCTCACATTGCATAGACACATTGCCATTCTTGTGATAGTTGATAAGTTGACCAAAAGTGTTGTTCCAGGTGGATATTGGTGGCCACCCACCTTTTCCAACTGGCTCAAAACAATTTTCTGACAATTTTGGAAATTTACTATTTTTAGCAGTTTTAACTTTCGGGGCCATTTTGAGGGCCTAAATGAAGGTTTTTCAGGATCGAGCTTTTCAATGATAGTCATAGGCATGATTGAGCCCCCAAAATGAATCTCCTCAATGATACCTTTCCAACGGGCTACCATACACCTAAAACGAAGATCATATGCAAAAGTTACGACCCTGGGAAGTTGATGTACTAACTTACCCAAACGGGGCCCACATGACTTTTGGCGCTTCATCTCCTAGGTTTAGGTTTTTGGATGTCTAGGGTTTTTGGCATTCCTGTAAAAATGCCTTCAAAGCCTCATTGTAATCATCTTCTTGTGAATGAGCGCAACCGTCACATCTCTTCTCAGAGATAAGCCGCCACCATTCCAACAAGCTTGTTTCCGCTGCATTTTACAGTTTCAGCTTATTTCCTTATTGAATAGAAAACCAGTTTTACTGTATCTCTGTTATTTTGTGTTAAGCACCTGTTAATAATCTGTAGTCATTTCATTCTGCTCATAAAATCCAGATCAAGTGCTCATTTTATTCCAGTTAGAGACACTTATGATGTCACTGATGTGGCACACGTGTTTATAAGTGAGGTCATTCGTTTGCATGGTTACCCAAGAAGATCATTTTAGATAGGGACTCTCGATTCACATCTAGGTTTTGGACAAGTTTATAGTTGGCATTGGGAACTCAGTTGAACTTAAGCACAACATATCATCCCGTAACAGATGGGAAAACTGAGAGCGTAAATCAAGTTATGGAAGACATGCTTAGGATGTATGTTATGGATAATCAAACCCATTGGGAGATGTACCTACCTTTGGTAGAGTTCGCCTACAATAACATTTTTCATAGCTCCATTGGAATGCCACCCTATGAAGCTCTGTATGGAAGGCCATGCAGGACATCGTTGAGTTGGGAAAGGTTAGAAGATCGAGTGACAGTTGGGCAAGAATTGATTCAAGAGATGGAGGAACAGGTGATTCAAATTAGGCAACGACTAAAGGAAGCACATGATAGATAGAAAAAGTTATGTTGATGCACATAAGACTGACCAAAGTTACAAAGTGGGAGATCAAGTTTTCATTTGTATCAGGCACAATAAGAGTACCATTCGGTTCGGGAAGGGGACAAAGTTGTCACCTCGATTTATACGACCATTTAAAATCCAAGAGAGAATTGGACCTGTTGCATATCATCTCATACTACCACCCCACTTGCATAAAACGCACAATGTTTTTCGCGTATTTGTTCTATGTCATTATGTTGCCGACAAATCTCATAAACTGCATTGGAAGGAATTGCAAGTATCAGACGCGAGAACCCTCATGGTCGAACCGTTACACATATTGGATTGTAGGGTTTGACAGCTCAGGAACTGTCTAGTAGACCAAGTTAAGGTCCAATGGAACAAGTATAGCCCATGATCTGCCACTTGGGAGGATGTAGAGACCTTACGATGAGATCATCCCTCAATTTTTTGAGCACATCGGGAATATGTTTTCTCGAAGGTTGGGTGTATGTAATTCCACCTTTTGACTTAGACAACTAGAATTACTTAAGGCGTAATCATCTTTATTTTCTATTCATTGTGAAACTATTAATGATACACTTGAACTTTTAAGACATATGAACCTATGTGAATGTCTTTTTTTTTTTGTAAATGAGTGTGTGAATCTATATTGCTTTGTAAGGTTATAGTACAAAACTGATGCAAGGATTCCCAGGATCTGCCTTAACAGAAACCAGATCTGCAGTCCTTGGAGTGCATTATCTGAAAATAAACAAGAAGTGCCAGGGTCACCACAATGGAAAACCAACCCAGGCTACCATAATCTAGTCTAAAAAAACTTCATCAAAAGAAATCAAGAAAAGTCTGAACATAGTGGGGTGAGCTCCTACTCTGAGAGACAGGGTATGTGCAAGTCCTGTGCTAGTCTAGGTTGATGGGGTGCTCTGTGTCCCCTTTCTGTTGTGTCATGTCCTCCTCCCTCTGTTCCACCAGACGTAGCTTTATTATGCAAGCTGGAGTTCCATTATTGTCGGCTAGAGTGATATCTATCTGGTGGACGTAGCGTAAATAGAGATGAAATTGTCCTACCATCCACTCCAATTTCTCCTGTTGTCTTTTCTGGTCCTCCACCAGCCTTTTTATCCCCATCTCCAAGTTGTTGAGGTGGTTGAGAATTCTTGTGCACTCTTTCTTTTTCTCTTTGGTTTATGTCTTGTTGGTCTCCCCCGTGTTCGCACACATCTTACCTATCAGCATTTTGGTTCTCCAAGCTTCCTCCATCGTCCTGTGGTAGAGGGTTATCCTCGATTGTGTGGTTTCGAGGTCCCGTATCCTCCCTGCCTCCTGGGTTAGTGAATTGACTAGGCTTTGCCCCTGCGGGCGTTGTTAATTTCGCCCTCCCATCTTTTAATGATCATATTCCCCTTGTTGTCTACCTTCGTGAGGAAAGTGTTCCTTGTGTCCCTAGCCACCTGTTCAATTCTTGTCATCCGACGGGCGCTCTATGGAGGTTCCTTTCCCTAGGGGGCTCTCTTGCTGCTGGTTTTCTTCATGCATACCATCTTGACTTGCAGCTGGTGGTTCTTACGTTGGGTTCTTTCCCTGTTCTGCTGCACCTCCTTCTAATAAGTAAGGTGGCCCCTATAATTGCGATGCCTCATTCTGTGATATGTTCTGGTGTCTCAGCCTTTATGGAGCCAAACTAGCTATGGTCCCATCCTTGCAATCATGATCTGCTCATCAAGGTGGTCATGCCAGTCAGAAGACTCTGTTCCAGAGCGTGTGCATTTGAAGACCCTGTCGTTATCTCTGCTCCAATGCTCTGCCCTGCTCATTGTACACCATCCCTTTTTAGGTTCCATATCGGTACTTAGGTGAGGTGTGTTCCTACTTGGCCCTAGTGAGACCTGTCATCCATCATCCTTTGTTGCTTGCGAGTTAGGTCCATCATCCTTTGCCGCCTACGATTTATCTCTTCTGCTTTCCAAAGGGTAGCTTCTGTACTTCTTTTTATTGATGGGGCTGTAGTGTCGTACCTTCGCCTGTTGTGTGATCTGCGTCTTCATTTGAAACCTTATTTGATTGGTGGGCCATCAGATTTTGTCTGGAACCTACGTGTCCTACAGTGGTTGTTGCGCCTCGATTCCTGCCATAATCTCCCATACTACTCCTGTTATCCCAGTCTTTTGCCGCAAGTTGGGTGCAGTCTACTCGAAATTCACCTTGCGGGATGTTGCTCTAGATTGTGTCCAGTTCTGGACCTTCTTTCTCGACCCCCTCGTTTGTTATTCTATCCACCAGTCCATTTGTTGACCTCCTCACCCAGCGCAATTCCACATTGATCCCTGTCTACAAGTGCTCCTGGATTTTGTTCAGTATGTAGGCCAATCGCCAATGCCTTTGGATCTTGCCTATTCTGGTACCGTTTTGGAGTTTTCTCACTATGTTGATGACTAGCGTAGAGTCTCCTTCCACTATGGCGTTCGTCATCCCCTCCCGGTTGAGAATCTCCAGACCTATTTCTAGGGCCTCGAATTCTACGGTGTTATTAGTGGAATTGCCCAGGCTCCCTGCGTATAGTCGTATGATGTTCCCTTTACTCTCCCTGATTACTCCTCCCAGACCTGTTCTTCCTGGGTTGCCTTTCGCCACCCCATCAAAATTCAACTTGAGAGAGCCTGGAGGTGGCGGTTTCTAGTTGCGCTCACCTCCTTGGAGTTGCGGCTGTTGTCTGTTTGGATTGGGGTTGCGCCCACCGGTTAATTGGAAAACCTCTAGGACTCTAGACTCCTGGTCCATGGGTTGCGCGCTACCCTCCTGGCAGTTGCTTCTCATCACCGTCTCGCATATCATGGAGGTTATTGTTTCCTTGATCTTTCCTTCTAACAAGCTTTAGTTTCTGAAAATGTGCCTGTTCCTTTCCTTCCATGTTGACCATATGATCATTCCTAGGGTGAGGATCCAACAAAGGTTCACCTTTGCTTGGTCGTTGTAGTTTTCTCTCTAGAGCTTGATTGTTGGGACTATGTTACCATAGATCCCGTCTGACTGAAGGAAGATACTTGATGCCGAGTCCCACAGTTCTGCAGTGTAGGTGCATTCATCGAGGAGATGGTTGGTTGTTTCTTCCTTAGTTTGACATAGATGACACCTTGACGGACCAGTGAAACCTCTTTTCCTTAGGTTATCCCAAGTTAGGATGCGGTTGTGTAAAATTAGCCAACGGAAGATCTTAATCTTTGGCCATTGGGGGTTGTTCCAGAGTTTATCTCAGTGTTGCGCTAAGTCATCTTGGTCTGGGTCCGCCATATAGTGCCAGACTTCTTTTAGGTTGAATTCCCCTCCATCCTTTTTGCCCCACCTTAGTTGGTCTTCTCCTTCCGTTATTGTTATTTTCCGTCTGTCCAGTTCCTCCTCCACCTCTTTTATTGTTGTTGTGGTTATCTCATTGTTCTGAGGAATAATCTTGTCCCAGGTTCTCCATTTGTTGCGGTCCATTCCTTGCTGCCAGTATCGATAGACGTTGGTTTTTCCTTGCATGATGAGGTCCTATTGGAGTATTTCTATGTCTGAATTTTCCATCCTTGATTCATGTTGCCAAGCGTCCTCCTAGAATCTGGTTGTTCTACCATTCCTGATTTCCCAAAATTTGTGTGTCTGAATCCATGCTTTGTTGCACCATGCTAGGTTCCAGATGGCTGAGCCTTCCTTGGTTCCTCCAAAGCGGATTCTGTCCTGGCCGTGGGTGTCTGGTGCATACTTTGCCTTCCATAGGTTTACCCAAGGTGTTGTAGCTTCTTTGATCAAACGCCACCATAGTTTCGCCCCATATGCATTGTTTTTCGTTTGTGGATCTTGCAGCCCCAAGCCTCCTTTGCTTTTTGGCCTGCAGACTTTCTCCCAGGCCACCTGTAATGTCCCCCACCTCTTAGAGAGGTGATGAGGAGACTAAGTGGCCTGGGCACCCCCACTAGGTCATAGTCTCACACTGAGGGGGGGGAAGTCAAGAAGTTAAAAGTTATATTTTTAAGTTGACTTAAGAAAGGAAAAGGATAAAGGAGTAAAAGAT
>JASDQU010272125.1:15144-27738 GCA_032191745.1 Picea mariana
TTCATGGGTGTTGTATATGCACGTGCATTTTCCTTGATGTCCAAATACCTTTATCAATCTTGTGGTCCAAAACCCATGACTAGGGTTGACATCAATGACAACAATCAATCTTCCAACAGAGGTAGGCCTCTTTCTTATCTTGCTTGAACATTGGTTTATATAGCATGGTTTTGGGATAGAGTTGATTTTTGCAGTCATTTCCATCTGTTGTGGTTCACCCTAGCCATAGAGATATTTTTCCTTGTAACACCTATTTCGAGAGGCCCACGATTTCGTGGGGGAAGACTAAGATAGTCGCTCATGAAGATTCTAAGGGGTGCGCAATAAGGCGGGGTCCTTATTCCTTAGAAGCCCTTAGTCTCTCACAAGGCCTCCTGAATGGATTGTTGACTCCAAGGTTTGGACAACTACCAAAACTAGTCAAAAGAAGAGTGGCACCCTTGGAGCACGGAGTTGTGTCTTGAAGGGCACGTTGCAAAAGTAACACTTGAGTCAATGAATCTAGGTGGCCTAGAAAACCTTGAGCAAATAATTGAACCTTGTAAAATATTTAAGCATTGTCAGCTTTAATTAATTAATTAAGGATTGAAATTATTAATGGTAAATCCCCAAATGAAAGTCTATGCCTATTCAAAAATTAAGCCTAAGTCTAAGTTTGGTGAGAAAACTAAAACTAAATTATAAATTAAATAAAAGGGGGAGTGAATTAAATCAAGTTAAGAAAAGAAAGGGTGAAATATAATTAAAGATTTGATATAAGGGTGAAATATAATTAAAGGGTTTTTTTAAAATAAGAAAGAAATAAACATGAAAGAATGTGTACGCATAGAAAGGTATCTAGAGTCTAGTTAACACTAGTCTAACTAGAAAGGTATCTAGAGTCTAGTTCACTTGTTTTCACACTCAGATTTTGAGGGTCGTTTAGGTTTGTCCTCCTCTTGACCTTTGCTTGTGACAGCCCTAGCACCTTATGTGAGTCTGAATGGATGCTCCTCTTACCTTGTTAGGATTGTCGTCGAGGAGAAAAAACAGGATTGCTTGTGTAATGGACTTATGAGGGTTAATTTAACTATGGTTTTCCTCAGAAACCTAATGTCCTTCATCCTTCCTTTGTTCGCTACCATGGTGATGGTATTTTCATGTTTCCTCTACAGTCTAAATTTATCCTTTATAATAGTCTGAACTTACGTCGTAACAAAAAAAATTCCAGTTATGTATACCTTCAATTAGTTGGCCAATAGTGTAGATTATCCTTGTAATAACTTGGTGATTTCGCCAAGTGAATTGCATTGTGAGTCCTTGTTATACTTGGTCAGGGAGTTTCAATATTGGACTGTGTTGTTCCTCCCGCTGAATCATATTCTTAAGAAACCTTGTTGTCGTTACCTGTCGTGATAAATCCAAGATACCCAATCGATTACATTCCAAGGATGGGAACATGATATGGTTCGAGCATCATCTTGATCGAAGGCAAGTTTAGAATCATGATTGATGTCGAAAGACTGCTGAAACCCTCACACCTAATTTCATAACCTTAGCTGACACCTCAGGCTCTCTATTTATTGATTGACCCTACTCTATTCCCCTTAAGAGGTTTCCAAGTCAGACTTGAGTTTCCATTGTTGTTTTATTTTATTGTTATTTAATGAGATTCATTTTATCAAACCTTATATAGGGACTTGTAAATTTATTATAGCAATATATTGCTTTAGTTATGTGTTGACTATATTAGAGTTCATTTTTTATGGATGAATAAGGTATCTTGGAAGTCCTTCTAATTGCTTGTTATGAATTTTGACCTTGTCCCTACCCTTAGACATGCCAGTTGGTATATATAAATTCTTTTACTTTTGCTTGACCATTTAACCTCCCAGTATGGCTCGAGAAGGTTGATATCCTTGCATTTTATAAACTATAAAATTTTAGGTAAGCAATATTTGATTCTTCTTATAACTTATAAAGTTGGGTCTCCCCTTAATAATTTAAATGGATTTGCGAGTTTCTTTGTTGCAATCATTGGTTTTCATGAATAAACTTTTATATTATAGGGGATACTTAATGTGCTGATGAATTATTAAGTGGAGCTTATTAACATTTTATTTCTTGTGGGATCTTTAATTGGATTGTAAATCGAACATAGTACCTTGTGCTTCACTTCAAGAAGATCTTGATATCCTTATGGGATCATATTGATTAGGTACATAACTGGATTTTCTTATCTATATCCTTAACAAGACATCCCAAATTAATAGAAAACGTCACTAAGTTATTTTAAATTCACCAGTTTACAAAGCTTAAAACACTTGGTAAATGGAGCTTGATCTCGATGGAACTCACCTTAACAATTGNATAGATTACTTCAAATTATAAAGTTGATGATTACTCATGCTCCATGAAATTAATGTTGATATATGATTGTTAAAGTAATTAGCTTACTCTTGCACCATGAAAATAAAGTTGATGATTACTCTTGCACCATGAAATTAATGTTGATGTATGATTGATAAAGTAATTAGCTTACTCTTCTATCATGAAAATAAAGTTGATGATTATCGTGCACCATGAAATTAATTGATGTATATAAATTGTAGCTGGATTATTGCTAGAATGTTTCATAGGTGGTAAATGCGTCAATTAATTGATGTATGTTTGTGGTATAATTTTTTGTCACACTATGAATAATTGATGATTAATATTGATTGATTGATCTAGTTGTTTCTCGACTTGACTGTATTAGTGGGAATTAGACACTTCCTTGTTCCTCAGAATAGTCACCAGTCCTGAGACCTTAAGTGGTCAAAATAAATAGGATGAATCCTGGACTTGAGTGTTGATTATGTGTCTTGGAGGTCATAACCATGCATGATATGTTGGGTGGGTAGTTCTTGATATTCAATGACATGGTTGATCAATTATTTTTCTTCAGTTGATCGTGATGTGATGATTTTGTCATTGTTGTTTATGATATGTGTTGATTATGTGCAGTTGTTGATTTTGACGATGCATTGATTGGTTTCAATGTTTATTATTATGATGTGTTGATCTTCTATCATTATTAATTGTGTTAATGCATTGATTATTTGTCGTTAATAGTTATGATGATGTGTCGCTTGCAATGTTATTAATTATGTTGTAATGATTTAATATCCTAATGTGGAAAAAAAAATATTTACCTATTGTACATCACTATCTGTTGTCGTAACGGAGGGGACATTACATATGGTATCAGAGCAGGTTCAACCCGGCGACATGGGATCATTATGCCTTCCACTGTATTAAACACTTGATTAATAACTTATTGCTAATTAAAATTGAAATGTTTCCATGTAGGTAATCGTGGTTAGAGGACGTCGTGGAGGTAGATGACGTGGTGCTAGGGGAAGAGGTGTGATTCTTCCAGTAGCATCCACACTAGAGGGATCTAACCCCCATGGAGAAGAAAAAGTCATTGGGCAGGAGCAGATTGTTGTGGGGGATGTGGTTGGTTTGATGAGGTCCTTTCAAAGGATGTTGGAGGCCTTGATTAAATGAATAGATAGAGATGAGTCCAGGGCACATGTACCTAATGAGGTTTCACAGCGTGCTTTAGTTGGCAGTGGTAGAATTCACAGAGAACTCAAGAAGGTGAAGTTTCCCAAGTTCATGGGTGCCACAAACGGCTCAGTTGTTGAGGCATGGTTGGAGAAAATGGTGATGTGATTTGAAATTTGTTATTACATCTCCAACATGAAAGTATGCATGGAGGTATTTCAACTGAAGGGGAGTGCTCTTCTATGTTGGAAGACACCCCTACCTCAACTAAACATGGTCGTCGAAGATGTGTCATGGGAACTGTTTGAGGAGCGGTTCCGAGAGAGGTACATGTCAAAGGAACTCCTTGAGTGCCAACTCAATGAGTTCAACGCCTTACGAAAGGGTGTTCATACGGTGTCATAGTATGAGGCTCGATTCATGGAGTTGCTTAGGTATGCTCCACATCTGAACACCTAGAAGCTAAAGGTAAACAAGTTTTTGTTTGGCCTTAACTTCAACATTCGTGAGAAGGTGAGGATCCTAATTCCTCAGACATTGCATGATGTAGTCTAGAAGGCCCTCATAGTTGAGGAAGAGTTGACCATCGGGGGTTAGGGTAGGACTCCTACAATATCGACTGGACAAAAGACATCCAAAGCTCAACAACATAAAACTCCAGCCAGAAACACATTGAGGTATCGAGATACGTCTCGAGGATCCACATTCACGACACCACGATGACTGACTCCTCAGTAGAGGACTCCCTACAGAGGACCACCACATCAGTAGCAACGCCACCCGTAGCAGCAACAATTTAGGCATGTTCAACAGAACAAACCAGGAGCTTAGACTGGTAGGCCAATAACTTCTACTTTGGGGACCAGGAGTACTGGACCGAAGACCAGGTGTTGGGCATGTGGAGAGACACATTACCAGTGAGATTGTTTGGTTGAGAATGCCATAGCGGCCAAGTCAGCATGCACACTATAGTTGGATATTTTGGAAAGGCCCACAGGATACATGTAGTGGTGACTAACTACCANTCGAGACGTCAGGTACAATCATCCACCAAACTTTTAGTATTTTGATAGATCCAGGAGATACATAGAGCGTTATTTATGGTGCAGTGCTAAAATGAATTAAGGTAAAGGAGGTCAAGCAGGACGAGTTTAGATACATAGAAATGGCTTCGGGTGCCAAATAGAAGGTTGGAGGAAAGGTTACGAACTATTGCATTAACTTGGGAGATTTCGTAAAGAAGGCCGACCTGTATGTCACTATCGTAGGATCTTATGACATAGTGATTGGTATGGATTGGTTCGAGTCGCACGATGAGATACTCAAGTGTATGATGAAATGGTTGAGCTTAATAGGTGATGTGGGAAAGAGAAGAGTGATTGTGGGAAGAAACCAGGGAGTGTCCTTGAGGTTCATTTCTTCCCTACAACTACAGAGGAGCATGTGCAAAGGATGTAATTTATATGCAATCTTAGCGCTAAACGAAAAGGGAGAGGCAAAAGGATTAGAAAACCTTTCGGTAGTACCAGAGTTTGTTGACGTGTTTCCAAAAGAGTTACCAGGCTTGTCGCCTGAAAAAGAATTGGAGCTTACAATCGAGTTCAAACATGGAACTGAACCAATAGCAAGAATGCCTTATTGTATGTCAACACCTAAGTTACAGGAGTTGGAAATGCAACTTAAGGAGTTGTTGGACCTGGGACTTATACCTCCAAGTGTGTCACCTTAGGGTGTGCCTGTTATTTTTATAAGAAATAAGGATGGGTCGTGGAGACTTTGTATTGACTATTATCAATTGAACAATGCGACAATCAAGAACCAGTATCTGTTGCGAAGAATAGATGATTTATTTGATAAAATGACTAGCGCGACGGTGTTTTCAAGGATCGAATTGAGATCAGGATATCACCATTTATAAATTAAAGAGGAAGATATTCATAAGACCACCTTCAAGACAAGGTTCAGAAACTACGAGTTTATTGTTTTACTGTTTGGACTGACAAATGCCCCGAGGGTATTCATGAGTTTGATGAATGGGGTGTTTTGTAAATACTTGGACAAGCTTGTTCAAGTATTCATTGATGACATACTGCTATATTCTTGGATGAAAGAAGAACATGATGAAAATTTAAGATTGGTACTACAGTCTTTATGAAAATACAAGTTATACGGGAAACTGTTGAAATGCTCCTTATACCAATCAAAGATTCATTACTTAGGGCACATTATATCTGGTGAAGGTATCGTTGTGAATCCAATGAAAGTAGAGGCTATTATGGAATGTCCCGCACTGAAAAATGTATAAGAAGTACGCAGCTTTATGGTTTTAGCAGGATATTAATAACGGTTCGTCGAAGGTTTTTCGAAGATAGAAAATCCGATCATGGAATTGCAGAAGAAAAACAAGAATTTTGTATGGGCGAAGAAATGCGCGGAAGCATTTTGAAGGCTCAAGGAGTTCTTGACGACTACTCTAATACTAAAAGTCCCCGACATGCAAAATGAATTATTGGTATGCATGAACACATCCAATGAAGGTTTAGGCGGAGTATTAATGCAAGACGGTTGAGTGATCGCTTACATCTCAAGGAAATTAAGAAAGCATGAGGAGAACTATGAAACACATGATTTGGAGTTATTGGCCGTTGTGTAAGCCTTGAGAGTGTGGAGACACTATCTGATTGGACAAAAATTTGAGTTAATGACATATCATTGTGGATTGCAGCACATATTTATGCATAGTGACTTGAACGCATGATAGAGGTGTTGGTCATAATTACTTAGCAAATACGATTTTGAGATTACTTACATAAAAGGAACACTGAACAAAGTAGCAGATGTGTTGAGTCAAAGAACACGTATATTCTTAGTGATACCTCTTCAGATGAATCTTCGAGAAAAGATTCTAACTCTACAGATCAATGATGACTGGTTCAAAGAGGTTAAGGAAAATATTGGACAAGATACCATGATGGTACCAAGGTTTGAAGGATATACATTCGATAATGACGGATTGATGAGGTATAATAACAGGATTTACATACCACCTAATGACGAATTAATAAATTTGGTCTTAAGTGAAGCACATCGTGCAATGTACATGGCTCATCCGAGAGTCACGAAGATGAGGGAAGACCTAAAGCCTTTATTCTTTTGGAAAGGGATGAAATAAGACATAGTTAGCTACATGGCGAAATTTCTAGAATGTCAGCAAGTGAAAGTTGAACATAGGCATCTGACAGGATTACTACAACCACACGTCATTCTGGAATCAAAATAGGAAGTCATTTCGATGGACTTTATTTTTGTATTGCCACTAATGACAAGGACACACGACTCGATTTTCATGGTAGTTGACACTCTGACGAAGAGTGCACATTTTATTCCTGTGCGTACGATGTAGTAGATACCAGACATAGCTAGAGTTTTTATCAGTGAGATTGTGAGATTACACGACGTGTGAAAAAGTATCATATCCAATAGAGGATTAGTGTTTACATGATTTTTTTGGACCATTCTCCAGGAGGCCTTAGAGACACAACTGAACATTAGTACAACATATCACCTTGAGACCAATGGGAAGATAGAAAGAACAAACCAAATTTTGGAATATATGTTGCGTATGTATGTAATGGACCAACACAAATGTTGGGAAGAGTTATTTCCACTGGTAGATTTCTCATACAACAGCAATTATCAAATTACCATTAAAATAGCACCGTTTGAGTTCCTATACAGGCAACCATATCATACACCATTGAGTTGGGATTGACTTGAGGATAGGGTCCTGGTAGGACCAAAAGTGATCCAAGAAATGAAAGAACAAATGAAAATGATAAGACAAAGGATGAAAGAAGAGCAAGATCAAAAAAATAGTTATGTTAATGTGCATCATGTTGACCGAAATTATGAAGTTGGCGACCGAGTTTTCTTGCGGGTGAAACTGCACAAGAGTTTGATAAAGTTTGGAAAGGGTGCTAAACTCTCTCCTAGGTTTATGGGACCTTTAGAGGTTGTGTAAAGGAAGGGGCCTGTGACCTTTCGACTAGCCTTGTCTTATTCTTTGAGGCATATGCACGATGTTTTTCATGTATTTGTTTTGAGACATTATGTTAGTGATCCTACACATGTGATTGACATGAGTTCCTTGTAGGTGTCAGACAAGGGTACACTCATGATGGAGCCAATCCACATTCTGTACCATCTCATTTGACAACTACAACATCTAACAATCGATCAAGTCAAAATCCAATGGGATACTTATAGTCCACACTCGGCTACCTGGGAGAACACATATGATATGCACCAATAGTTTCCTTACTTGTTTGATAGATTATACATATAGATCTTGTTAGATACTTTTATTACTGCATTTTATATACTGTACAACTTCAGTATGAAGTTTAAAACTAGAGGGGGTGTATGTAACATCCCTCTCTTGCGAGAACATATTATCGACTTATTCTTTGAGGACACTTGTGTGCAAGTGATTTGGTTATAGTACATGGTTACTTGTTTTTCTTATGGATTTTTATGATGAGGTTGATGGTTATGATTTAAGTTTATTTGATATATATGTATTGACAAATTATATTGACGACTTTTCCCTGAGTGTGCAAGACACTTGACAGATTGTGGATGTCGATGGCATCAATGGACCTCCTTGGACTTCGGATTGAGTAAAGGAGTGGGTTGTATTGGTTTGAGTATTTCATTTATTCATATGTGACATATGATCGATTATAGTATGATTTTGTATATGGATCATTGACAGTGTTTTGTTGATGGAAGCAGGTTGAAAAATTCTTGCTAATAGGAATCACATAAGGAGTAAATGGGCCATGCACAGAAACCAAATATTCAGGGAGAGGTGTGGCAGATTCCCTGTCATAGCCTACTAGCACTCTCGTTGTGACTCGAACTGTAGATTAATGATTACCTAGTTCGAGAGGTCCACGATTTCATTGGGGTAGACTGAGATAGATGCTCATGAAGATTCTAAGGGGCGCGCAATAAGGAAAGGTCCTTATTCTTTAGAATGCCTAAGTCTCTCAAAAGGTCGACCGAATGGAGTGTTGACTCCAAGGGTTGCACAACTACCAAAACTAGTCAAGAGGCAAGTGGCACTCTTGGAGCACAGAGTTGTGCCTTGAAGGGAACATCGCGAAATTAAAACTTGAGTCAATGAATCTAGGTGGCCTAGAAAACTTTGAGAGAATAATTGAACCTTGTAAAATATTTAAGTGTTGTCGGCTTTAATTAATTAATTAAGGATTGAAATTATTAATTATAAATCCCCAAATGAAAGTCTAATCCTATTCAAAAATAAAGCCAGAGTCTAAGTTTGGTGAGAAGACTAAAACTAAATTATAAATTAAATAAAAACGAGAGTGAAGTAAATCAAGTTAAGAATTAAGAAAGGGTGAAATATAATTAAATATTTGATATAAGGCACATGTGTGCATGAAAATATAAAAAGGGGTTTTTTTAAATAAGAAAGAAATAAACATGAAAGAATGTGTACACATAGAGAGGTATCTAGAGTCTAGTTAACACTACTCTAACTAGAAGAAGATTCATATTTTAACTCAACTCATAATTAGTACAGCGTCAATCATTAAATGAGAATGTGGGGAATAAAGAGACAACTAGGAGTGATTTAAGGAGTGATTTTAGGAAAGGTGGGGGAATTTGACTTTAATTGAAATAAAATGTGGAATTTCTTGTCCAACTTGGGGAGAGGGTGACAAGTGTACGGGGGAATAATTCTAATTTATTTAATTAAAAAGAGAATTAATTGTGCAAGTGGGAATGTGTCATTAAGGAAACTCCTATGAAAAAATGGCCTAGAGGGAAAAGGGATCACATGGGTTATTGGTAAAGTTATGGTGCCGAAATATTGTTGACTGGTTTTACTAGTGAGAGTTGGGATACCTAGCTTGAGAGAGAGTGGTGGATCTACCTTGCGAGGCAAGCTGGGGGCTAGAGGATTTTTGGTTTTGTATGTGTGGCCCCTTTGTAGCTCGGGGGGATAAGGGGCAAGAAGAGTACCCCTAGCATTGGTTGGGAGGTATCGATGAAGTTTTAATGATTAGCAAGTAGGAGGTTAGAAGGAGCACAATCACGGAAGAACATCTTCAATTTATTCGTCTTCAGTTACGGTAACTTATGTTGAGCTTTTAAATTGCGTTAATATTTTTTAATGTATATTGTATATTATCTGCTTCTAGTAGATGCATCTGTGCATATCAATAGTGAATATTATTGTTCATTGTCATTGGCATGCTTAGCAATGATATATTAAACTATGATTTGTATTGATATGTGATCCCTGGAGTAAGTAGTTCATGTAGGATTTCGAGTCAAATCATTCCTATATTCTTGGGTTGGAAAAAGATCCCTTTTAGAAGGAAGTAACATTTTTTCTCTTGGAAATTAAGGAAGTAACATTTTTTCTCTTGGAAATTTTTTTGGGTGCTTAAACCTGGCTTGGATTACTGGACAATTGCATGTAAAAAGAGAAAACAACTATCAAATTACTAAAACACGCTAAAGGTGACCTGGGTGTCACAGAACTTGAAATCGTTGAAACTTGAATTGAATTTTATTTATGTATGCGCACCTATAATCTAATCCATTTTAAACTTGTTGATGGAATAGATTGCTCAAAGGAATCATCCCTTCTTATAGTATCTTTCCCTCGATCACTCATTCAAGCAGTCAATCCTTCTATGTGTATGTTCCTCGAATTTATGAGTTCACTTGTTTTCAAACTCAAATTTCGAAGGTAGTTTATATTTGTCCTCCTCCTGACCTTCTCTTGTGACAGCGCTAAAACCTTACGCGAGTCTGAATGGATGTTCCTCTTACCTTGTTAACTGTAGTGGGAGGTATTATATTGTCAAATTTTGGTAATCGATTATTAATATGGTGGGAAAATGTGACACATCAGGGTTTCTCCTTTGATCCTTTACATTTTGAACATAGTTACCAACTTAACAAGAACTCTATAGATTTCTCGTTATTGGAGGTCTCCAATTTTTTACCCTATTTTTAAAAATGGTGCTACCGGTAGCAACCCTCTTCTGTTTTTAGGTGGTTTTTCAATATTTTAAATTTTTCGATCCACAATGTTTCTACATTATTTTTTTAAATGCTTATTTTTCATCTATTTTCTATTTTTTCTAATTTGTTTTTTACTCAACAATGTTTTTAGTCATTTTTTCATGCTTCTTTCAATATTAAAAATATTTTTTTCCATTTACTTTTTTGAAGTTACAATTTTCATAAACTTGTGTCTCCTTAATTAATTTATTGTTCCATACTTTTAAAATATAGTGGAAAACATCATTTTTAACACATTGTTTACATTTACTTCAATACATAGAAAACATTGTAGTTAAATAACACTATTTTTTAATATTTAGCAAAAGAATATACATTTTATAGCCATATATAATAAAAAAACCTATACATTTTGGTACCTATTCCTTTAAAATAGCATGTCAAATAAAACATTTTTATGGACATAATTGAACAAAAAAAAGTCAAAATTTTATAAAAAAATTATCATTTTCTTTCATATTTTTATACATTTGAAGTAAAAAAAATGACAATATTTAATAAAATTTTCCAATGTATAGTGATTCACATACAAATAAAATGAAAAAGAAAACAATAAAATAATTCATCAAAAAACAATAATAGACACATCTTCATTCTTATTTTAAAATCTGAAAGTTGAAACATTACAATTATAGCTCATAAAAAAAATGAAAAATTGAGCATCGTCCTCAAGGGCATCTTAAAACTAATCAACAATATCATATATCCAAAATTCATCATTCTCAACAGACACATTATCATCTTCTTTGACATCATTTTGTCCTTCCATTGTGTCATTTTGTTCTTCGATTGGCTCTTTGATATTGGCAAGTTCTCCAAAGTGATCATTTCCAATCATTCCTCTTGATAGCACTTTAGCTTCCTTTGACATTTTTTCCACCTTTGATTCACTAAAATATCATTTACTCAATCCAACTTCTTGCACTTCATCTGGAAGAGCTGGAATAACATTAATTCTTTGTTGAATAAAACTACACTAGATTAGGTCACTTTCAATGGCTATGCAATTCCTTCCTTTCTGTAAAAAACACGCTAATGTTGTTCCTAATAACCAAATACAAAATAAATAATGAAGTTAAATACTGTAAAAATACATAAATTAAAAATAATATAGTATTGAAATATCATTTCATAAATATTAGATCATAATTCTTACCTGAACCCGAGAACAAATCCAAAACCCAATCTCCTTTATTTGAAAATGTATCTAAAAGATAATTAATTAATGCTTGTGGTTTTTTACAAATGTTAACCATCTCTCCTTTCGAATAATTATCCTAATATGTTATCTTTCTAACCACAATATTGTATACCAATACACTACTAGGAATCTCTCCATCCTTTGAATTAACAAGAATAGAATTATAAGAATAATGTGTTGTCCAGTTGCAAGATGTATACTCTTAAAATCACGTTTAAATGATTCTCTATTGGAGCTCTGAATATTAGGCTTGTGCTTTTAACATTAATAAGTGCAAATTCAATTAACTTGTGGACTAATAAAAGTTTTTTCTAATCTTAATTGCTAAACATACACTTTCAATATCTTACCAAATAAATTGCATCCTTGTCTTGTCTTTCCCCTTGAAGTTTGATTGTACTAATCATTGTTGTGTGTTTGAATGAAATACCAAAAATATCCAAAATGGTGATGTTGTAACTTCCATAAATCTCATAACTACTTTATTGAAAGCTTGGTAAGTATAAGGTTCAGTATCATATCCAATGCTTTGGATATTATAACCATGAGGGATATCCACAATAACTAGGGAGTATTCTTTTTTAGGAACAATATTTGCAAGTTGTTCACAATCACCTAATATCACTTTATATTGAAAAGTGTTGAGCCCATTCCAAATGTAGTGATCAAGGGTGTCATCAAGTTGAACATTTTGAACATGTCTCCTTCTTTCTCTTTCAAACTTGGCTTTTTGAATA